>CANNZV010005472.1:0-26820 GCA_947561585.1 Caprella mutica
CGGTGGATTGGACCGATGCAAATGTTAACGCCGGCTCTGAGGTGTTCTTGGGTGATTACACCGCCAAGCTCAATATGCTGGACAATGACACCATCAATGTCAATTTACGCGATAAAGACGCAGCGTTGAAAGTTGATGGCGATGTTGAACTTAATCTCTCTCCCTTCAAGTATAAAGCCAATTTAACACTTGAGCCTACCGATGAATTTCCACAAGAAACAGCCAATATGTTGTCCATGGTTGCAAAGAAGAATGCCCAAGGTCAGTTTGTTATAAAACAATCGAATTAACAGATTGGTACACTACATAACGAGGAGTCTGGGAATGCTAATAACACCAAAAGTTCGTGGCTTTATGTGCACAACTGCGCATCCTGAAGGATGCAAAGCACATGTTCAAGAGCAAATTGACTACGTTGTATCGCAAGGTGCATTAACGAATCCGCCTCAACGTGTATTGATCATTGGAGCCTCTACGGGCTATGGGTTGTCGTCGCGAATTACCAGTGCGTTTGCTTGTGGTGCGTCGACCATCGGTGTGTTTTTTGAGCGTGAAGGCACCGACAAAAAACCGGCGTCGGCGGGTTGGTACAACACCGCGGCATTTCATGAGTTGGCTGAAGCGCAAGGCTTGTATGCGAAAAGTTTGAATGGCGATGCATTCTCCAATGACATGAAAGACGAAGTGATTAAGGTCATCAAAGAAGACCTGGGTCAAATTGACTTGGTGATTTACAGCCTAGGCGCTCCACGACGAACGCACCCCACGACAGGTCAGGTATTCAAATCAAGTTTGAAGCCAATTGGCCAGTCGGTAGACGCCACGACCTTGGATACAGACAAAAAAATCGTGAAAACGGTGTCCTTAGCACAAGCCAGCCAAGAAGAAATTGACGATACGGTTGCGGTCATGGGCGGTGAAGATTGGCAAATGTGGATCGAGTCATTAGCCTCCGCAGGCGTATTGGCTGAAGGCTGTAAAACAACAGCGTATACCTATTTGGGCGATAAAATTACCTGGGACATCTATTGGAACGGAACGATTGGCGCGGCCAAAAAAGATCTAGATGAGCGGGTGAAAACACTGTCAGCGCAGTTGAATGAACTCTCAGGTGAGGCCTACGTATCGGTGTTGAAAGCAGTGGTTACGCAATCAAGTTCAGCCATTCCAATCATGCCATTGTATCTGGCGTTGCTGTTTAAAGTCATGAAGGCGCAGGGCAACCACGAAGGGTGTATTGAACAAGTATATGGTCTGTTTAAGCACGGTTTATTAAAGGACAACCCAGACGTGGATGAGGCTCGACGTTTGCGCCGCGATCAGCAGGAGCTGCTCAGCGAGGTGCAATCTCAGGTGGAGTCCTTATGGCCTCAAGTTAATGATGACAATATCGATGAACTGACCGACTTTAAAGGCTATCAAGACGCCTTCTTGCGTTTGTTTGGATTTGGTTTTGAGGGCGTGAATTACGACGCAGAGGTCAACCCCGTTCGACACATTAAGCAATCCATCAGTGTGTGATGATTTTACCGGTTCTCGCCGGTACTGAAACAGAGAGTGAGATGATGATAAAAACAATACCTGAACTCCTTCAATGGATCGACGCAAACAAACCCGAAGGCACGGCCTTAAAAGAAGAGGGGTTTGAACTCAACTACCCCCAATTATTAAGCCTGAGTCGCCAAGCGGCGAAAGCCTTTATGAGTACCGGGATTGAAAAAGGTGACCGCATTGCGGTGTGGGCACCGAATGTGTACGAATGGATTATTACGGCTTTAGGTGCGCAGTGTGCTGGCGCGGTATTGGTGCCTGTGAATACACGCTGGAAAGGCGAGGAGGCGGCCTTTGCGTTCAATAACAGCGAAGCGAAGTTGTTGTTCACCTTAAGTGAGTTTGTGTTGAGTGAAACGCAATCCATCCGATTTGTGGATTTATTATCGGATCAATCGTTGCCGGCTCTGAAGGAAATTGTGCTGTTGCGGGGTGAGCAAGATGGTCACCCAACGTGGAATCAATTCTTAACACGCGGTGAACAGATCACGGATGCGCAGTTAGACGAGCGTATGAACAGCATCGATGCAAACGACGTGATGGACATTCTCTATACCTCAGGTACGACAGGTAAACCGAAAGGTGTGATTTGCAGTCATGCGCAAAACTTGAAAACAGTCAGCACGTGGGCGGATACCGTAGGCTTGAACGCCTCGGATAACTATTTGATCATCAATCCCTTTTTTCATTCGTTTGGCTACAAAGCAGGGTGGTTGGCCGCGTTAATCAAGGGCGCCAAGATCTTGCCGGTGATGAGTTTTGTATTGGATGATGTGATGGCGCAAATTGAGCGTGATCAGGTCAGTATGTTGCCTGGACCACCAACCATTTATCAGTCCTTGCTCACTCACCCTAAGCGAGATCAATTTGATCTGAGTAGTTTACGCTTGGCGGTCACAGGCGCGGCACCTGTGTCGGTTAAACTCATCGACGACATGCGCACGCAATTGAATTTCGAAACCGTGGTGACCGCCTATGGATTAACGGAAACCTGTGGTTTTGTCTCAATCTGTCGTCCTAATGATGCGCCTGAACTGATTTCGACGACCTCAGGCGCTGCAATGGAAGGCGTTGAAGTTAAGTGTGTGGACGCGCATGGTGAGTCCGTGGAAGCGGGGCAGTCAGGCGAAATCTGGGTGCGTGGTTACAATGTCATGCAAGGCTATTTTAATAACCCGACGGCTACTGATGAGACCATTACATACGATGGGTGGTTGAAAACAGGCGATATTGGTGCATTAAATGAAGCAGGTTATTTAACCATTACCGATCGTTTAAAAGACATGTTCATTTCTGGTGGCTTTAATGTCTATCCGGCGGAGCTGGAAAACACACTGGCGAATTTACACGGTATTCAGCAAGTTGCGGTGATTGGGGTATCAGATGAGCGCATGGGTGAAGTCGGTAAAGTATATATTGTAAAATCGCCTACATCTACTATAACTGATGAGGATGTAATCGCATTTTGTAAATCCAACATGAGTAACTATAAAGTCCCAAGAGTGATCGAATTTATAGAGGCCATGCCGGTCAATGCGTCCGGAAAGATCTTAAAGAAAACACTTCGTGAATGGAACGCATAGATGAGAAAATCTGATGATGACTTTGCTAATGGATGGTCGGTATTGCTGGTTGACCCCGACCGAATCAGTGCCGTGGTACTGCAAAAGTTATTGGAGGTTGAAGGGTTTAGCGTCAAGCTGGCAACGGATGGCCAAGAAGCGTTTGATCTGATCGAGGACAATCATTATTCATTGGTCTTGATGGACAGAAACCTACCAAATGTCGATGGTTTGGAATTGAGCCGTCATATCCGATCATTCTCTGAGCGTTCGTATTCGTACATCATTTTGCTCAATAAGATGACGCAGAAACAGGAAATGATCGACAGCTTAAGTGCAGGTGCAGATGATTACTTAACCAAGCCATACGATTACGTTGAGTTGTTGGCGCGCTTGAATTCGGCCAAGCGTATTTTGGATTTCGAACAACGCTTACATGAAAAGAACAAAGTCTTGGAGACCTTGGCGTTACAGGACACCTTAACCTCGGCAAAAAACCGAGCCGCGTATGACATAGAAATTGAGAAAGAGTTTAAGCGTGCCATGCGCTATAAACATCCTATTTCAATTGCGATGTGCGATATTGATAACTTTAAGTCAATTAACGATCAATACGGTCACATGGTTGGGGATCAAGTCTTAGTAGAGTTTGTGCGTCGTGTGAATTCCGTCGTACGCTCTGGCATCGATTCGGTGTTTCGCTATACAGGTGAGATGTTCATCATTGCCTTACCCGAAACTGAACCAGATAACGCGACGACGTTGACCTCTCGTTTGCAATATGTGATCGAAGGCGTACCGTTTGAGATTGACGATGTTGTGGTGGATCTGGATGTACGCTTTGGTGTGTCGGGTTATTCGAAACAAGAGACGGAAACGCCTCTTGTTGCAGACAGTGACGATCATGTGCTGATGAACCCGTTGGAACTGTTTAAACGAACCGATGAACAGTTAAAGGCCTCTAAACTATCAACAGGCTGATTTTATCGGTGATTATTTCAAGCCAGACTCTTTCATGGTGTCTCGAGTTTTGAGTAAGCCTTGCTTACGAATCTCTGCGGCTTCATAGCGTTTTCGTTCCACCTCTGTTTCAAGTATCAATTGCGGTACCTTTACCGGACGATTGTTCTCATCGATTGCAACAAAGGTAAAATAGGCTGAGACAATGTGTTTGTGCTTCCCAGTACGACTGTTCTCTGCTTCAACGCGTACGCCAATTTCCATTGAGCTGTTCCAGCATTTGTTCACCGCCGAAGAAAACACCAGCGTATCGCCTTCTTTTGCAGGCGCTAAGAAGTGCACTGAATCAAGAGAGGCGGTGACGCAGATGTGAGCGCTGTGACGCTCTGCAACCACCAAGGCCAAACGGTCTGCAATGGCCATTACTTGCCCGCCAAACACTGTCTTGTGAGAATTCAAATCATTTGGAAAGATGCGATAGACGTGCGAATCGATTTTAGATGCGCTGACAGGTTTTGCCGTTAAATTTGGGTGTGTGTCCGGTGTCGTATTCATGATGCCGCTCTCTTGTCGTTAGTGTCTGTTACATGCCATAAGATAACAGTAAGTGACTGTCTTCGTTGAGTCAAAGTCTATTGTTTGTTTAAATCGTGTAGAGGGATGAGCAGGTGATGGAGCGAAGATGTCTGAGCCATTAGTGAGGTAATGACTCAGATGATTGAGGCGGGTGTTTACGTATTATTGGTTGCGCGACGGCAACACGTCTTTTAATGCATCTCTCATTGAGCGAATGCTGCGCTCAGTGGTTTCCCAGTCGATGCAGCCATCGGTAATGGACACGCCATACTTCATGTCATCCGATGCTTTCTGATTGCCTGCATTGATGTGACTTTCAACCATGAAACCAATGATGGATTGATTGCCATCCACAATTTGTTGTGTGACATTTTCAAGGACATCAGGTTGCAACTCAGGGTTTTTGTTTGAGTTGGCATGGCTCGAATCGATCATGATGTTTGGCGCAATGTTGGCGTCGCTTAGCTGCCGTTCGCACTCAGCCACATGCTGTGCATCGTAGTTTGGACCTTTGTTTCCACCGCGAAGCACCACGTGTGCGTATGCGTTTCCTTTGGTTTCGACAACGGCCACTTGGCCTTGGTTGTTGATGCCAAGGAATGAGTGAGAGTGCGCAACCGACTGTAGGGCATTCATGGCCACTTCAAGGTTGCCGTCGGTGCCATTTTTGAAACCAACTGCTGATGACAAACCACTCGCCATTTCTCGGTGAGTTTGAGATTCAGTGGTGCGAGCGCCGATGGCCGACCATGAAATCAAATCCTGCAAGTACTGCGGTGAAATGGGGTCAAGTGCTTCTGTAGACGTTGGCATGCCCATGTCGGTGATGTCTAGAAGTAACTTGCGGCCAATGTGCAAGCCTTCCTCAATTTGAAACGTGCCGTTAATGTGTGGGTCGTTAATTAAGCCTTTCCAACCTACGGTGGTGCGTGGCTTTTCAAAGTACACACGCATGATCAATACCAAGGTGTCGCTGACTTCTTCGGCCAATTTCTTGAGTCGCTGAGCGTAGTCAATGGCGGCTTCGGTATCGTGAATCGAGCACGGTCCAACAATCAAAAACAAGCGATGATCTTTTTTGTCGAGAATGTTTTCAATCACTTGTCGGCTGTCATTGACTGTCTTAATGGACGCGTCAGAGCTTGGCAGCTTTTGTTTCAGTTGTTTCAGGTGTGATCAAAATGGATTGAGACTCAATGTTTAAGTTTTCGGTAGCGTTTTTCATAAAATGGGCTTTAATCAAGTTGGCGTTAAAATTTGGTGTTCATAAAGTGGTTCAGAATACGGTCAATACGTTGCATCGTTTTGATGTCGAGCGACGGCTTGAAGATGCGCTGTGGTACGTGCTTATCATAGCAACGAATGCTTTAAAGCTAAAGGCATTCAGGCTGATTATTTTGCATCGAGCTTATTTGTTCGCGATTAGGATCGCCCGTTTGGGGGCTGGATAACCTTCGACGGTGCGTTCGTGCGATTCAGGATCGAGAAAATCGCTCAAGGAACGGAAATGCATCCACTCAGTGGTGCGCTGTTCTTCAATACTGGTTGTATTCACGTCCACAACACGAATGTCTTTCCAGCCACCTTTGTGAAGCCAATCGACCAAGGTGTCGCAGCTGGGTAAGAACCACACATTGCGCATGCAGGCATAGCGATCAGTGGGCACCAATACGGTGTTCTTTGGGCCATCCACCACCAGTGTTTCTAAGATCAATTCACCGCCAGGTTTGAGAAACTGCTTCAATTGATCGAGGTGATCAAAGGGGGATTTTCGATGGTACAAGACGCCCATTGAAAACACGCTGTCGAAGCAGGCCATTCGAGGCGGCATTTCTTCTGCACGTAATGGAAGGAAGTGCATGTTATAGGATGCGTGTGCGTGGTATTTCTTCAATGATAAATACTGTATGAAAAATTTTGCGGCGGGGTCGATTCCGACAACGCAACGTGCGCCTGCTGCGCTCATGCGTAAACTGTGATATCCACTTCCACAACCCACGTCGAGCACGTATTTATCCGTTAAGTCTGATATGTGTGGCGCCAAGCGTTGCCATTTCCAATCAGATCGCCACTCGCAATCGATGTCGATGCCAAACAGTGAGTAGGGCCCTTTGCGCCAAGGGTGTAAATTAAGCAGCTGCGTTTTGAGTTGATCGCGTTGTGAGTCGCTGATGTCGTGTTCTGCACCAATGAGAAGTTGATCTGCGCTGAGATTGACATCGGATGCGGATAACGAAGGCAGTTGTTCGTAGCACGACATCCATTCATTCCAGTCACCGTGTTTTTGAAAGGACTGTAAGCTGGTCTCGATGGCATGTTCAAGTTGTGGCAAGAATGGGGCTAAATGCGTTTTTTGAATGTGCGTGTAAAAGTCGTCGAAATAATAATTCATACCAGTTACTTAATGGCCAGCAAAGAGACAAAATTAAAGCATTGAACGCACAGCAGTACATCGGAGAAGCCACAGGCCAGTAAGCGTTGTGTGTGCGCTTCAATGGTTTCTGGAATCAAGATGTTGTCTAAAGACTCTCGTTTTTGTGCGATTTCCAATGCAGAATAACCATTCAAGCGCTTGAACTGATGATGCAAGTCGATGATGTCGTGATCGTGTGCTTCTGGACTGACTTGGATTTTTTCAGACAAGACCAATACGCCGCCATCGCATGTAGCATCCGCGATTCGCTGAAGCAATGGCATTCGTTCGTCAATTGGAATGAACTGCAACGTGAAGTTCAATACGCTGATGGATGCGTTGTTGAATTGATGTTGAAGGATGTCATCGTGAACGATGCTGACAGGTGTGTCTGCGTTATCAAGGGCAATGTTCTTTTGGCACTGTTCGATCATGGGTGCGGAGTTATCAATGCCGATGATGTGACAGCCTGAGGCATTCAAGTGTCGACGAATCGCCAAGGTGGATGCGCCTAATGAGCAGCCCAAGTCATAGCAGTGCGTGTTGTCTTGCGCGTAACGCGAACTGATGACGCCAAGCAACGATAAGATGAGGGAGTAACCGGGCACAGAGCGCGTGATCATGTCTTTAAACACGTTGACTACGGGTTCATCAAAGGCAAACCCAGCGACGTCATCGAGTGACTCACGATACAGTGTGTCTTTGAGGTCGCTCATGACGCTTGAGGCTGCTCCTGATCTGTTGGGGCGACCCATGAGAAGACGGGAGCATAATGCGCCCAGTCGATCTTCATTAAGGTAACCTGAATGCGTTCGCCTAAGATCAGCGACGACTCGTCTTTTTTGTAGACTTTCTTACTGCCGTTGAATTTATATTCTTTGAAGGCGCGCATGTCCAAATTCCCAGAGATGCCGTATTCGTCCAATGTCACGACAATGTGTGTGCCGTACATTTGGGTGATTTGGGCGTCAAACTGACTGTCTTTTAATGTGCTGAGCTTGTTGCAAATCAACCAGTCTTTCAACTGTCGTTGTGCGTATCGGTTGCGTTGCACGTTCTCGTTTAGTTGAGTGATTTGTTTGTCGGTAATCACGCTGGGCTTTTTCTTGTTAAGCAGTGCTTTGATTGTGCGGTGCACTAAAAAGTCCTGATAGCGACGCAGCGGTGAGGTGAAATTAACATAGTGCGAAACACCGAGCCCGAAGTGGGGCGCGGCGGTGTGCATCAATTCACCGCGCTCTAGGAAGCCGCGCAGTATGAGTATTAATGATGCTTCGCTTGTCTCGTCAGTCACGTCACCGTGAATGGACTGAGCGTGTTGCATCAACGCACGATAATTCTCTAACTGTGACAGGTCACTGTCTGCAAATTCAGGCGCTCGTGACGTGAGCAGTTGTTTGATCAGTGTGAGTTGTGTTTCTTTGAAGCCAGAATGCGTATTGAACACGCTGCGCTCACCTTGTGCGAGTAGCCAGTGTGCAACGTGTTCGTTTGCACCGACCATGATGTGTTCGATCAATTTGTGTGCGGTATTGCTGACAAAATGTTCCACGTGTTCGATTTCGTATTGATCGTTCAGTGTGATGTTAATGTCTGCGTTGCGATTGTTGATGGAACGTGCTTCGTGCTTGTTTTGCAAGCAGCTCGAGACCTTATGGAGGTGGCCGAGTTGCTCGATGATGGAATCTTCCAGCGAGTCATCATTTTGTGTGGCGGTGTCTAATACTTGCGCAACTTGGTTGTAGGTCAGCTTGGCGCGTGAGCGTATTTTTGCTTCGTAGACTTGTGTGTTCGAGACACTTGCGTCGGGGAGGACATCCATTTCACAAATCAAGCATAGGCGGACTTCGTTGTATTGCAACGAGGCCAAGTCTGAAGAGATGAAATGAGGCAGCATGGGCAGTTTGTATTTGGGTAAATACACGCTGCTGCCCAATGAACGTGCGTGCTTTTCGATGGCGTCATCGTGATCAATGAGTTCACAGGGGTCGGCGATGGCGACGTACAATTTCCAGCCAGCGTCCGTTGGTGTAACAAAGACGGCGTCATCAATGTCTTGCGTGTAATCGCCATCAATGCTGATGAAATCCAGTTGAGTTAAATCCTGACGCTCGGCGTGATTGGTCGCTGCCGTGTAACGGCTAAGAATCGCGTCTTTTTCATCCAGAAAGTCGTTGTCTGTATTGAACTGATATTTTTTCAATACGTAGGCCAAAGGCAGAGGGTGTTCTTTGTCGTCAATGATCTCAGTGATTTTGACTTGCGATTTGCCTTCTTTAAACGGATGTTTGATGATTTTGGCAACGACATAGTCGCCTTGTTTGCATTCATCTCGAAACGGCGGTGGAATGAATAAATTGTTATGAATGCCCGTCACATCGGCGTCCAAAAAGAAATGCTCTTTACGCACAATGACGCGTCCAACCACAGTGGTTAAGTTGCTTTCAATGATGCGTTCAATGCGAACATAAGGACGCTTCTTAGGTTCGTTGATGATTTCGACTTCTACCAGGTCGTCTGGATAGACACGCTGCATTTGATCCGCAGGAATGAGTATGTCAGGGCCGTCTTTAAAGCACGCGAATCCATATTTGTAACGCGTCCCGCGCACCATGGCCGTACGTAGTTTGGTGTTTGGTTTTGCGTTGTTCGTCGGGCGCTTGGCGCTGCGAGGTTTTTTGTTGCTATTGGAGGGTCTGCTCGATGAATTGCTTTTCTTGGGGCCGCGTAGCTCTGTCTTTAAGGATTGAAGCTGTTTGAGTGTGTCTTTGTTAAGCATTAAAATGTGTCACTGTAAATTTGAACATTCAAGGAATGTCGTGAGGATTAAGATCGAGCTTACGCCGTTAAGTGTCTTTAACAGCCCGTGTAAACGTGGACGTTGAGGCGGTTTGTGAGCCCATCGTCGGATGCGTTAATAAGTATCGCACTGATTATAAGTGTTGTAGGATGAGTAAGCCAGTTAATTAGTTGATTTTACTCGGTGCAAACACCGTGTATTAGGCGTTGTTTCATGACGTTCATTATAGTTTAAACACATTCACTCAATGCGCTCTAGGAGGGCTAAGACATGTCACATGATGAGCCATCCTTTGGCGACTTGTTCCCTGGGGTGACACCGTTAAAGCCCTCGCAACGCGAGTCAAATCGAGTGATGACGTCGACTGACGCAGATGCACGCAATGAGGAGATGCTCCAGAAACGGCGTCAAGGAGCGGAAACGTTTCAATTGCCACCTGACGAGGCGCATCCGGGGGTGTCACTTGATACACAAACGAGCAGCAGCTGCTTGTCGTATCGCGTGCCGGGGATGCAGTTGAAGCGATTTAAGCGGTTAAAAACGGGCAAGCTGCCGATGCAGGCGCGTTTGGATTTGCACGGAATGACGGTGCGCCAAGCCACGCGTGCGTTGAATGAGTTCATTGCCAGTGCCCAGAGCCATGAGGTCACTCAGGTGTTGATCATTCACGGGAAAGGCCACCACAACCCCTCGAATGAAGCCGTATTGAAAACACATGTGGCGAATTACTTACTTCAATTGCCTGTGGTTCTTGCGTATCATAGCGCTTTGCAAAAGGACGGTGGCTTGGGTGCGTTGTACGTGTTGTTGCGTAAAGCCGATAAATAATGCGCCTGCGAATGCCCCGACAGAATGACCATTCTAATAAGAAGATGAATTTATTATGACACAGCACTATCGCTTGTTAATTTCGTGTCCCGATCGTGTCGGGATTGTCGCCAAAGTCAGCGGATTTATAGCTGAACAGGGCGGTTGGTTGACAGAGGCCAGCTATCACTCGGATCAACAAAGCCAGCGGTTTTTCATGCGTAATGAAATCGTCAGCGACTCTCTGTCCATCGATAAAGACACGTTCATGGCGCGATTTCAGCACGTGGCGGATGAGTTTGACATGACGTGGCGTTTAAACCGACTCGTCGCAACCGAAACGCGTTGCGCTCATGGTCAGTCAGCATTCGCATTGCTTGGCCGATGTATTGCATCGCTGGCAGAGTGGTGATTTGGATTGCAACATCGTTGCGGTGGTGTCAAATCACACCACCTTGTCGCATATGGCGGAGTGGTACAAGCTGCCATTTCATCACTTGCCAATGTCAACACCAGAGGAGAAGGCCGCCTCAAATCAGCAGTTGCCAGAGCTTTTGGCAGAGCTTGAGGTCGATTTGGTGGTGTTGGCACGTTACATGCAAATCATTCCGCCGAGCCTATGTGATACCTATAAAGGGCGTATGATTAATATTCATCACAGCTTCTTACCGTCGTTTGTTGGTGCGAGGCCTTATCAGAAGGCGTTTGAACGGGGGGTTAAGCTGATTGGGGCAACCTGTCACTATGTGACAAAAGATCTGGATGAAGGGCCGATCATAGAGCAAGATGTGGTGCGCGTCAGTCATCGCTACGATGAACAAGAAATGTTGAAGAAAGGCAAAGACGTTGAGCGCAATGTACTGGCTCAGGGCTTGCAGTACCATCTCGAAGATCGTGTCATGATTGATGCGAATAAAACGATTATTTTGGATTAATGTCAGCCTAATGAAGATGTTTATGCACAGGTCATCATGTCAGTAAGTCGCCTACAGGTCGGCGGCATCAGCGCAGGCTATGAACGCCCGTTGTTTGACGACTTGAGTTTCTCTTTGGATGCGCATCAAGTGGTGCATGTGAAGGGCGATAACGGTTCGGGCAAAACCACACTGCTTAAGTGCTTACTGGGGCTGTTTCCTGTGAATTCAGGTCGTATTGAGTGGCGCGGTCATGAATTACACGCGGACGCCTTTGACGCGTCACTGTACATCGGAGAACAAGTTAACTTTCAATCGTATGCGCTCGGATTAAAGGGTACGTTAAGTGTTCGTGAGAATCTGCAACTGTATCTGAGCACCACAGCCAATGCTCAGCAGCGTGCCCCCCAAGCACAGCGAGTGGCGCAGATTGACCGTGCGCTGGATCAATTGAGCCTATTGTCAATGGGCGACAAACGTTGTGAGCAATTGTCGTCAGGACAACTGAGACGCGTGAGCTTGAGCCGCTTGCTGTTAAATCCAACGGACGTATGGGTCTTGGATGAGCCGTTTGCAGCGGTTGATACGCAGGGGGTTACCTTACTGCAACAGTTGATCACTCAGCACGTTGAAGCGGGCGGCAGCGTCTTGTTTACCAGTCACCAAGACGTGTCATTAACGATTCCTGTCAGTGCGGTGCAGCTATGACGAATGCTTCGCCCACGTTTTCAATCGCCGCTGCGTTCAAGGCGCATGTGACAGCTGAAAACCCTGCTGCGCTGGCGTCATAAGAGCGATATTTTGCAGCCGTTGCTGTTCTTTGTATTGGTCTTGAGTTTGTTTCCCATTGCCATCAATGCGCCTTCTCAAGAATTGGCGCGCCTTGCGCCGGGTATCTTGTGGGTGATTGTGTTGTTGGCGTCACTGTTTTCTGCGGAACACTTGTTTCGAGAGGACTTACACGACGGCAGCTTGTCCGCGCAGATACTCAGCGTGCAGCCCGTGTCAGTGTATGTGGTGGCTAAGTTAAGCGTGCACTGTGCATTCGTTGTGCTGCCACTGGCACTGGCGTCACCTATGATGGCGTTGATGTTGCATTTGCCTGCGTCTGGCTTGCTGGTGCTGGTCTTAAGTGTACTGATTGGCGGTGTGAGTTTGAGTATGATTGCGGCATTTGGTGCGGCCTTAACTGTGAGCGTCCATCAGCGCAGCATGTTACTCGCGTTGATCACCTTACCGTTGTATGTGCCGGTCTTAATTTTTGCCAGTTCGGCCATTCAAAGCAGCATCGATCAGATATTCCCAGGGATGCAGCTGTTAATATTGGCCAGCTTTGCCTTGTTGAGCTGCGCGTTGTTGCCATGGGCCATGTCCGCCGCGCTTAAGCTCAGTGTTGAAAAACAAATGAGAACGTGCGTGGCCATGAAGAACAAGATTTATGCGACGTCTCCGCGTATAATGCCCATTCAATGTTGTCTAACCATCGTAAGCGACGAGTGTTTATGAAAGTACCTCAATTTATTCATCTGCTTGGCTCTCCACCGTGGTTTTATCGCATCAGCGGTAAGCTCATTCCGGTGTTGGGCGTGTTGGCTTTGGCGTTACTGGTGGTGGCGTGGAGCTGGGGATTGGCCTTCGCACCCGAAGACGCGAAGCAGGGCAACAGCTATCGAATCATTTACCTGCACGTACCAACTGCGGTCATCGCCTTAGCGGGCTATTACGTCATGGCGTTTGTGGGGCTTGTGTACTTGGTGTGGCGCATTCAATTAATGACCCTGATGCTGAAGAGCGCTGCGTTAATCGGCGCGGTGATGACGTTCTTGGCGTTATTCAGTGGCGCTGTCTGGGGTAAGCCGACGTGGGGCACGTGGTGGGTCTGGGATGCACGCATTACCTCGATGTTAATCTTGTTTTTCCTCTATTTGGGTGTGCTGGGCATTCTCAACGCATTCTCTGGCTCTAAAACCAGTCAGCAAGCAGGCGCCAAGGCGGCGTCCATACTGGCCCTGGTAGGCACTGTGAACATCCCGATTATCTATAAGTCGGTGGATTGGTGGTTCAGCTTGCATCAGCCTGCCACGTTAAAGCTCACAGGAAAATCAAACATTGACGCCTCGATGCTGACGCCATTGCTCATCGCGATTGTCGGATGCTATGTGTTTTATGCGTTTATGTTGTTATGGCGTACCCGTGTAGAGTTGCAATCGTCGGAACACAACAAACAATGGCTGCGCGATGCCGTTAATCAGCGAGACAAGAGGTAATTATGTACTTTGATAGCCTTCAAGCATTGCTTCATATGGATGGTCATGGGCCCTTTGTGTGGGCGTGTTATGCCATGGCCTTGTTCGTGTTTTCAGGGCTTGCGTTAAGCACGCTTGCGCATTCAAAACGCGCCATTGAGTTAATACGTGCGTCGGAATCAACCGATGAGCAAGCGCAGTAGGAGAGAATGACGTGCACCCATTGAGAAAAAAGCGATTGATGTTGATCGGGCTGATGCTGTTTGTTGTGTCTGTGGCCATTGGCTTGGTGTTGATCGCTTTAAAAGATAACGTGAACTACTTCTTTCCACCTGCGGACATTGCAGCAGGTAAGGCGCCCACGGATAAACGCATCCGAGTGGGGGGGATGGTGGTGGAGAACAGCATTCAACGAGATCCAAAGACGCTCAAGGTTCGATTTAAACTGACGGATTACAGCGATGAGTTGAATGTGGTGTATGAAGGCATTTTACCGGATTTGTTCGCTGAAAAAGAAGGTGCGGTGGCGGCTGGGCAGCTGGGAACAGACGGTGTGTTTGTGGCCGATGAAGTGCTGGCCAAGCACGATGAAACGTACATGCCCCCTGAGGTCGCGGAAAGCCTCGCAAAACAGAAAGACAAGGAGCCGCCTTCACCTAAGCCCATGAATCAGATGAGTGAACAGGCCGCCCCTTGAGTGATGCTCATGCGGCTCAGCTAGAGCGGATTCCTCAGTGGACGTATCACGCGTCCACACAAAAACTCACTCGATCCTTTGAGTTCAATGATTTCGATCACGCATTCGAGTTTATGAGTCAGGTGGCGGTCGTGGCTAATACGCTGAATCATCACCCCGATTGGTGTCAGCACTACAACCAAGTTCATGTCACGTTGACCACGCATGAGATGCAGAGGGTGACCGAATTGGATCATCGACTGGCAAGAGACATGGATGCTCTGTATGAGCGCATGATGGTTGCGTGATGATGGATTTAGATTGTTCAGAGCATATTGCCCACTTTGTGGATGCATTTTACGACGCGTTACTCACCAGTTCGATTGCGCATGTGTTCACCGATGTGGCGCAAGTTGATCTGGTAAAACACAAGCCTTTGATTGTCGCATATTGGGAGAAATTACTTCTTAATTCTAAAGAATATCAGCGGCATACAATGAATATCCATCGTCATATCTACGAACAGTATGCCTTTTCCAATGCGGATTTTGAGACCTGGTTGAGGGTGTTCAATGAGGTCTTGGATACCGAGTTCTGCGGTGAAAAAACACAGCAAGCGAAACGCACCGCCGAGCGCATAATTATCAATATGCATCAATCGTTTACCCAAGACCGAGCACCACTGAATCTGCATTACAGAAAAGACAGGTAGCTGGTTGTCAAAAGCGCAAAGAGATAATATAGTTCCTGTTCTCATGCAGTTTCAAAATGAGAGCAGACACACTAATAATCAATAATTTGTTTGGTATCATCATAATGAAGAAGCATTTTAATATTGCCGATCTTTTCGAGCTTGTTGCAGGCGCTGTTCCTGAGCGTGAAGCCCTTGTTTGCGGAGACAAACGTCTGACGTTTAACGAACTGGATGAGCGTTCCAATCGCTTTGCTCACTACCTGCAGGAACAAGGGGTAGGTGCGGGCGATCACGTGGGCTTGTACTTGTATAACTGCAATGAATACATTGAAGCGATGTTTGCATGCTTTAAATTGCGTGCGGTGCCAATCAACATTAACTATCGCTATGTAGGCAATGAATTGTCGTACATTTTTGATAATGCACAATTGAAAGCGGTGGTCTTTCATCGTGAGTTCGTGCCGGTCATCGCTGGCGTTGTGGAGACAAAAACACCCCATTTTTGAACGCCTCAAGACTTTTGTGGCGGTAGATGATGCGTTTGATTATTCATTAAATGTATTAAATGATGCGGGGTTAACTGCCTCTGAGTACGAAACGTGTGTGGCGTCGATGTCACCAGAGCATGATTTTGCAGAGCGTTCTGCAGATGATTTGTTCATTCTGTATACAGGCGGTACGACCGGAATGCCGAAAGGCGTGATGTGGCCGCATGAGGCGGTGTTCTTTGCAGCCATGAATGGCGCAGGGCATTTCCATCCAGATGGGCCGTTGAAATCTCCTGAAGAGATTGTGCGTTGTAAAGACACCGATGCATTGCGCGGCATTTCATTAGCGCCATTGATGCATGGTGCGTCGTGGTGGTATTCATGCATTCAGTTGTTGGGCGGCAATACCCTCGTATTGGACAGCAATCATAAGATGGAGACAGTGAGCAAATTTGGCGAACCATTGCGGCTGAAAAGGTCAATATGATTCAAATTGTGGGCGATGCAATGGCCATCCCATTGCTTGAAGGTCTAGAGAACGTTAAGGGCGAGCTTGATTTGAGCAATTTGTTCAGTGTCGGCTCAGGCGGTGCGGTGTTCTCCGAATCCAAACAACGCGCATTTAAAGAGAATTTCCCGAATTGTTTTGTGACCAATAATTTTGGCTCGTCGGAAAGCGGTCAAATGGGCACGGACAATGGATCAAAGAAAACAGCGTCTGGCTTGGGTAACTTCCCGCGTTCGGATGTGATGGATGTGTTGGTCGAAACCGAAGACGGCAGTTACCGTCATGCGGAGAAGGGCGAAACCGGTATTGTATCGCGCTCAGGCTACATCCCAGTCGGTTACTACAATGACCCAGAAAAAACAGCCAAAACGTTCATTCCAGTTGATGGAAAAACGTGGTTGTTGTCAGGCGATGCGGCGTTATTGGAAGAAGACGACACGATCACGATCTTTGGTCGAGGATCCAACTGCATTAACTCGGGTGGTGAGAAAATATTCCCAGAAGAAGTGGAGCAAGCGCTTAAAGAAAATCCAGCTGTGTGTGACGCCTTAGTCGTGGCAACACCCCATGAGCGCTGGGGCAGTCAAGTGTCGGCGGTGGTGTCTTTAAACGAGGGGCAAACACTGACCTTGGATGCACTGCAAGACCATGCGCGTGACTTAATCTCAAGCTATAAATTGCCGAGATTGTTGTGTGTTGCAGACGAGATTCAACGATCTGCGTCTGGTAAGCCGGATTACAAGTGGGCATTGGCGCTTGCGTTAAAAGAGGACGCCAACGCGTAAATAGGCTTTATTTGCAAAAATAAGTGCGTAATGTGGTTTTTCTGTTGAAAATTCAACGATAAGTCTACATAATCGCACTTCGTTCAGCATTGAGTCTGCCAAGGTGTGTGACACAGCTTGGCATGACACTCAAATCAATGCGCATTTTGGTGCTCTAGATGGTTCCAAACAACAAGCGACGGTGAACTCCGCCAGGCCCGGAAGGGAGCAACGGTAACCGTTATTTTGTGTGTTTGGGGTGCTGTTTAGAGCCCACCCAATGATTTATCCTCTCTCTCAGTCATTCTTTATCGTTACATGATCGTGCACGCGCATGACATATCTCTGTGTTCCTGACTGGTGGGACTCATGCGGGCGGTGTATAATTGACGTCACACAGGTTGAGTGGCGGTTTGCCATGGCGTCTGTTCCTATCTAATAACAAATGAATTTGCTGATGAATTATCAAGTGTTGGCGCGCAAATGGCGGCCACAAAATTTTCAAGAAGTGGTTGGTCAAGAGCATGTGCTGTCTGCATTAACCAATGCCTTGGATCAAAATCGTCTGCATCATGCGTATTTATTTGCCGGTACGCGAGGCGTGGGGAAAACCACGCTCGGGCGTATTTTCGCCAAGTGTTTGAATTGTGAAACCAACAGGGTCAGTTCAAAGCCCTGTGGCACCTGTTCGACGTGCGAAGAAATCAACCAAGGTCGCTACGTGGACCTCATGGAGATCGATGCGGCGTCACGCACCAAAGTAGAAGACACGCGTGATTTGCTCGACAACGTGCAGTATGCGCCTGCAAGAGGGCGTTACAAGGTGTACTTGATCGATGAGGTGCACATGCTGTCAAAGCACAGCTTTAACGCCTTGCTAAAGACGCTTGAAGAGCCACCAGAACACGTTAAATTCATTTTGGCCACCACAGACCCTCAAAAACTGCCCATCACGGTATTGTCTCGCTGTTTGCAGTTCAATCTGAAAAACTTAAACCCGACGCGCATCAGTGCGTATCTAAAACAACTGTTAACGCATGAGAACGTCGTGGCTGAAGACGACGCCCTATGGCAGTTGGCCGTGTCTGCAAAAGGCAGCATGCGAGACGCCTTGAGTTTGACCGATCAAGCCATTGCCTTTTCAAATGGCAATTTAACCACCGTCAGCATTCGTGACATGTTGGGTGCCATCGATCACAGCTTGTTGATTCCTTTGTTATCTGCATTGATTCACAATCAGCCTAAGTCGCTGTTGGCGTCGGTGGAGCAGTTGTCTGATTTTTCGCCCGATTACCGCGCGTTACTGGGTGATCTACTTGCATTGCTGCACCAGCTCACGCTTGCGCAATTGTTTGGGGGTGAATGGGACAGTGTGCATCCCGACAAAGACGAGTTATTGACGCTGGCAGCGGATGTCAGCGCAGAGAAGCTTCAGCTTTTGTATCAATTAGGCTTGATTGGGGTACGTGATCTGGATAAATTGCCAGATGCCCGCGTTGGCTTTGAAATGGCGTTGTTGAGAATGTTGGCATTTGTGCCTGCGGTCGCAGGGCAAGCCTCGCCTGTATCCACCGCTGCGTTACCTGATCATGTCGATGAGGTGGCTGAAAAAAAGCCTTAACACCGACTCTCGACGCTCAAGAGTCGGTGAGCGAGCATAACCCGCCCGTTGTGGGTGCGCCAAGCGTTGCGCCTAGGTATCCGATTGAACCGAGTGTGATTGAATCCGTCCCGAGGGTGTCAGCTCCTCAGGACTCAGACAGCGTGACGCCTCCAAGTGTCTCTCTTGATGCGTACACGGCATCCGATGAGGCGCAGTTTGAGCCCGTAGAGATGCATCAAACCTCAGGCTTGTACGCCGACGACGTCGCGCAAGCGGTTGATCAGCCAATACGCAATGATCCACACAGCCAGAGTATATCCAGCAATGCGCCGCCTAAGAATCGTGTTGAGCGCGCGGTGTTAGATATGTCTGTGTCCCCCAATGTTCGTGAATCCACAGCGACGGACGGGTTTGATTGGTATCATGTGTTTTCACAGCTGCCGAATCAGGGCTTACTGACATCAATTGCATCCCATATGGAGTATGTCGACACGCGAGAAGGGTGTTTGTATTTTCGCTTAGATCAGACTCAGTCGGCGCTGTATGGCGACAACATGAAAGAATCTCTGATTAAAATGTTGTCGGAGTATTTAAGTAAAAACATAGAGTTGGACGTTTCAATTGAAGCGCTGCATAATGAATCGCCCGCCATGCGCAATACGCGTTTGGCCGAAGAGCGATACCAGACTCAATTAGAACACTTTCAACAACAACCTCAGCTACAGGCCATCATCAGAGCCTTTGATGCGACATTGGACACCACCTCTGTCGTCGTGTTGGATGATGACATGCAGCACAGTGATCAACAATCATAAGGGGATCTCATGGATTTTGAAAAAATAATGGCTCAAGCTCAGGACATGCAACAAAAGATGCAAGAGCAGATGCAGCAAGACAAAGAGAAGCGCGCAGCCGCTGAACACGTGGGTGTTGCGGGTGCTGGCTTGGTCAAAGTCACGTTGAACGGCAGCTTTGGCGTTAAGGGCGTCAGCATCGATCAGGACTTGCTCAAAGAAGACACATCGTTAATTGAAGACTTGATTGCCGGTGCGATCAATGATGCGGTGCGTAAAGTGCAAGAGACGCATACCACGGGCATGCCACCATTTCCTGACGGCTTTAAGATGCCCGAAGGCTTTAATCCATTTGGCCAGTAATCTATCTAATACGTAAATGACTGAGCTGGTTCGTGCGCAGCATGCTCCAGCAGTTAAACAGAGACCGCATTCATGAGTTTACTGCAACAATTAGTGACTTCGTTGACTTGTTTGCCAGGCGTTGGTGAGAAGTCAGCGCAACGCATGGCGCTTCATTTGCTTGAAAACAACCGCAATGGGGGTCGTCGTTTGTCCAATGTGCTCAGTGATGCCCTAGAGCGCATTGTGCATTGTCAGCGCTGCCAAAATTTTACAGAAGATGAGACGTGCCATTTGTGCCGTAATACCAAGCGCGATGCCGCGACATTGTGCATTGTCGAAAGTCCCTCGGATGTGATGTCAATCGAATCCATGGGCGGTTATCAAGGGCTCTACTATGTGCTGATGGGGCGTTTATCGCCTCTAGACGGCATTGGTCCTGCGGAATTGGGTTTGGCTAAGCTCAAAGCACTGTGTGAGCAAGAAGACATTTCAGAAGTGATTTTTGCGTTGGGCGCCAGTCTCGAATCAGAGGCCACCATTCAATACATACAGGATTTTTTACCGAAAGAGGGGGTCAATTTGTCGCGAATTGCGTATGGCGTTCCTATGGGGGGCAGCTTAGAATACGTGGATGGCGGCACCTTACAACATGCATTTTCCAATCGGAATGTGATTAATAACAATTAATTAATCAATTAATGTAAATTATTTGTTACCGTTTTTTGATTCGTGTTAGATTTCATACTATACCTAAGTTTACATATTGGTTTCTTGCGCATAATACGCAGCATCCAATACGTGTGAATGCACTGAACGAAAGGTTCAACTTTATAATTGAGGCGAAGAACAAGAACTCATGAGACGCGTTGACATACAACAAAAGGGTTACATATGAAGAACAGCATGACTGCTTGCTTTTCGACCTTATGTCGCATGCTGTGTTTATGTGTGGCGCTGTTGTGTTTTTCACCTCTTGCACTGTCTGATTCGGACAGTCAAACACTCTCCAGTGAGTTTACATCTGATCTGGTGTTGACCGAAGAGCATCTTATCTCAAAAAGCGAGGTTGATTTTTCGCAAGTCAGCAACGTGTTACAGAGCTACAAACAGTATCCATTCCTGTCCGACAATGTGTTGTTGTGGTTCTTACTCACGCTTTTATTGTCGGTGTTGTCCATCTTGTTAACGTATTCGTTGTTCTTGTATGTGCAAAAAAGCAAAGACAAAGAGCAAAAACTGACGTACGTGTCATACCATGACGCGTTGACGGGCGTTCACAACCGCGTCGGTTTGTTGAAGTTTTTAAACTTAACCTCTGCGTTCAATCGTGAGTTAAAGTTTGCGGCGGTGGTGTTTGACATCAAAGACTTTAAATACATGAACTACGCCTACAGTGAAGAGTTTGGCGATAAATTGCTGGTTCAAGTCGGTAAAGAGTTTAAGAAAATTTTCACGGGCAGCAATGTCATTGCGCGCTTGGGTGCCAATGAATTTTGTGTAATTGATTTTAACAGTAAAGACTTGGTGGAGCGCGAAAGCGTGGTGCGCCAAGTGAAACAGCATTTTGAATCGGGCATCTTGGTGGAAGGGCGTGCGGTGTCGATTCGCTTTAATACCGGTGTGTCGCTGTATCCTAATGACACCATGGACATGAGCTTGTTGTTGCAATATGGTCACGTGGCGATGTTGCGCTCTAAAGACTCTTCATCGAAAGGCTTTGAGTACTATCATGCCGACATGGCCGTGAGCACGTATCGTCGCATTCAATTACTGCGCCGTTTGGAAGACGCGGTACTGCCTGAAAGCGAAAGCTTGAATTTAGTCTATCAACCGATAGTCACGGCAGGCGGTGGTTTATTTAAAGCAGAAGCCTTACTTCGCTGGAATGACAGCGTATTGGGCTTTGTCCCGCCAGATGAGTTCATTGCGGTGGCAGAAGAAACCTCGATCATCAGTGACATTAACCACTGGGTGATCAATTCGGCGGTCTCGCAAATGCGCCTTTGGATGGATTCAGGTGTTGATTCGGTGATCGCGATTAACATTTCACGCTTTGACCTGTTTCATGATCAAGTCCTGACCTCGTTGACCAATGCGGTTGCTAAATACCAAGTAGATCCTTCTCAATTAATCGTTGAAATTCGCGAATCGACGGTATTTGAAAATATGAAAAATGACACGATTTTAGAGTCAATGAAAGTCCTTAAGAAGTTAGGGTATTTGATCGCCATCGATGATTTTGGAACCGGCTTTTCGAATTTCAGCTACTTGAATGAACTGCCCATTGATATTGTTAAAATTGATAAATCATTGGTTGATCACATTGGCGAAGACGATAAGCACCATTCAATTTGCGAAGCCATCTACAGTTTGTGCAATGTCATGGATAAGAAATGCGTTGTGGAAGGGGTGGAAGATGCGTTGCAATTTGATCTGACTCAAAAAATGGGCGTAGATTATTTTCAGGGGTACCATTTTTCCAAGCCGCTGTTGCCCATCGATGTGGTCGATTTCTGGGAAAACGATCAGTCTAACTATGACACTGAGCTACACAAAGGCTCTGCGTAACCGATTCTCTTTGACCCCACCGGGTTGAGCTGTGAGACTCTCTTCTCACGCTTTATTAACAATTCTATATATTTGCTCTCACAAGGCTTTGCGCCTGTTATTGAGTGTCATTTCAGTTTAAAATTCACACCTACAATTCATAACGATTAAACAGTGACCTCAATATGACCATAGATCAAACAAAGCTACGCCAAGCACTTGGACGTTTTCCAACGGGAGTGTGTGTGATCACCACCATTGACGAATCAGGCCAGCCAATTGGCATGACGGCAAATTCATTTTCGTCGGTTTCATTAGATCCAGCGCTGGTGTTGTGGAGTATTCAAAAGAATTCTGATTGTTTCAGTGCGTTTGACAGCAACAATCGCTATGCCGTGAACATCTTAGCGGATGACCAGCAAGCGATGTCGAATGCCTGCGCTACCAAAAACAACCATGTATTGCAGTTAGGCGACTATCGAATCGGTCGAACGGGAAATCCTGTGTTAAAGAAGGCAATTGCAAGCTTTGAGTGTCAGGTCACGGATCGTCATGAAGGTGGGGATCACATTATTTTGGTGGCTGAGGTCTTATGCGTTGACGAAAGACCAACCGGTAAACCATTGTTATTCCATGCGGGCAAATACAGCGAATTAAAATAACGAATTCGCATGTCATGGGATATAATCAAGGCATGAAATTCTGTTCCCAATGCGGTACCTCCTTGACAATCGACATCCCGGTCGGCGATAACCGACCGCGCCATATTTGCTCGAGTGCCGACTGCCAAGAAATTCACTATGTGAATCCAAAAATTATTGTGTGCACCTTGCCGGTACTCGACGACAAGGTTTTATTGTGCAAAAGAGCGATTGAACCGCGCATTGGGTTTTGGACCTTGCCGGGTGGTTTCATGGAGTGCGCAGAAAGCACGGAGCAAGGTGCGATTCGAGAGACGCAAGAAGAAGCGGGCGCAGACGTATCGGTTCGCCAGCTCTACCGTGTCTTTGACATGCCGCACATCAATCAAGTGTACATTGTCTACTTAGCGGATATGAGCTCTCCCGAGTTTGAAGCAGGCGAAGAAAGCTTAGAGGTCGCATTGTTTTCTGAACAGGACGTGCCATGGGCTGATATTGCCTTTACGGTAATGAAACGCGCGCTTGAAGATTATTTTCACGACCTTAAAACAGGTCATTTCCCAATCAAAAACACACTGATTAAGAAAAGCCAGTTAATGCACATCAGCTGATGTCGATGCGCCTTGCGCAGGACGTATGGCTAATTAGGTAAACTCGTTTATGCCGCACTCGTTACTGCAATTGTTTGATTTAAACACCTGGGTGTTGATCGCCGTCATGGTCTCTGTGCTTGCGGTGTTGAGTAGCATTATGTGGCTTGTTACCCGCGGCCAGCGGAACGTCGTGCATCAGCGTCATGAGCAGCTGCGCCAGCAACATCAACAATTAGAAATTCAAGCACAGTCTAACGCCACCTTGCTTCAATCACTGCAAACGGAATATGAACAGGCACGCCAAGAGCTGAGCCAACTCAGAGACAATACATTGGATCTCAGTGCCGAGTATGCACGCTGTCAAGAACAATTAAAAAACCTCTCTGAGCAAGCAACGCAGCAAAATATATTCAAGCAGCAACAGCAGCAAGAGCTGGAAAATCAGTTTTCCTTGCTGGCGCATAAAATCTTCGAAGAAAAAACGCAGCAAGTTGAGCAGCAACAAAACAGCACGCTTCAGAACAGTCTGAAACCATTCAAAGAGCAGTTAGGTTCGTTTCAACGACGCGTTGAAGAATTGTATGACAAAGACATGCGCGATCGTTTCTCATTGACGCATGAAATTAAAGGCCTTAAAGAATTAAACCTGAAAATGAGCGACGACGCGGTGCGTTTAACCGAAGCGTTGCGCGGTCAAAATAAGATTCAGGGCAACTGGGGTGAGATGATCCTAGAGCAGGTGCTGGAAGATTCAGGCTTACGCAAGGGGCATGAATACGACGTACAGATGTCGCTCAAAAGTGAAGACGGGCAACGCTTAGTGCCGGATGTCATCGTGCATTTGCCCAATCAAAAAGACATCGTCATTGACTCTAAAGTGTCGTTGATCAGCTATGAACGCTTTGTGTCGGCAAAGACCGACGAGGAACGTGCACTGGCGTGTAAGCAGCATGTGGCGTCTCTTCGCAAGCATCTGAACGATCTAAACAGCAAGGCTTATGAGCGTTTAGAAGGCGTTCGGACCTTGGATTTTGTGTTTTTATTTGTGCCGATTGAAGGCGCGTTTTTACTCGCGTTGGAGCACGACACCGAGTTGTTCCGATTGGCCTTCAACAAGCAAGTCGTCTTGGTCAGTCCGACCACCTTATTCGCCTGTTTGCGAACCGTTGAGCACTTGTGGCGCTATGAGCGGCAAAATCAACACGCTGAAACCATCGCCAAAGAAGCGGCGAATTTGCATGACAAGTTGGTTGGATTCAGTGACAGCTTACTGACCATTGGTGCGTCTTTGGATAAAGCGGCCATGGCGCATCAAAAAGCCCTCAACCAATTCTCGGTTGGTAAAGGCAACATCGTCAGTCGAGTTCAAAAGATGAGCGCGTTGGGCGCACCGACAAAGAAAAAGTTTTCACAAACATTGATCAACGACCGCATTGAGCCGTATGATGTTGAAGCGGATCTCAGCTCAACAGACACGTAATGTGAGCTACGTAATACGATACAGACAACATGAACCTTATTAAGGACACCTATGACGTTCCCAAAGTTAAACAATAAAGCCCCCGATTTTAAATTGAAGAATCAACGTGATGAACTCGTCCACTTGAAGCAATTCCGAGGCGAGAAAAATGTGGTCTTGTATTTTTATCCGAAAGCCATGACACCGGGGTGCACCACTCAAGCGTGCGGCATCCGAGACAGCAAATCAGAGTTTGCAGACGTCGACACCGTGGTGTTTGGCATCAGCCCAGACCCTGTGCCACGCTTGCAAAAATTCATTGATAAGCAAGATTTGAACTTTGACTTATTATCAGACGAAGACAAAGCGGTGACGGAAAAGTACGGTTGCTGGGGACTTAAGAAATTCATGGGCAAAGAGTTCATGGGTGTGCTGCGCACGACCTTTATCATCGACAAAGAAGGGCGTTTGCGCCATGTGATGGACAAAGTGAAAACCAAAACACATCACGACGATGTATTGGAGTTGATTCGAGACTTAGACGCATAAGCTCAGCGTCTCTGAATGAGTGCAAATGATCGACGAAGATAACGTCGATTCTTTGCGCTAAGCCACGGACAGTCTACCGTGTACGAAAAAGACAGGAACTTGAAACATCAAGCCATTGAAGCCAGATCGTTTCAATTTAATATGTGTGACTGACTATCAATATAAGAAAAGGGTGTATTTGTGAGTGATCAAGAAGCGTTTCGTTTAGAGGTTCGTGAGTGGTTGGCGGAAAACTGTCCGAAGGCCATGCGTGAGCCGATTTTAGACCCAGCCGAAGTGGCTTGGAGCAGCAAAAGCCTCACGTTCACCAGCCCTGAGCAAGAGCAGTGGTTTAATGCCATGCGCGACAAAGGCTGGTTTTGCCCTGATTGGCCAGTTGAATTTGGCGGCGGTGGCTTGGACCGAGCGCATCACAACATTTTAAAAGACGAACTAAGACGCATTAACGCCCGTCCTCCTCAAGCCAGTTTGGGTGTGTGGATGGCCGGTCCTGCGATATTGGAATACGGCACGCCTGAGCAAAAAGCGTTCTTCTTGCCTGAAATCACACAAGGGCGTGTTCGCTGGTGTCAAGGCTACAGTGAGCCGGGCGCAGGATCTGATTTGGCAGGGCTGAAGTGTAAGGCCGAGCTAGACGGCGACGATTTTGTGATTAATGGCTCTAAAATTTGGACGTCTTACGCAGACGACGCCGATTGGATGTTCTGCTTGGTGCGTACTGATTTTGACGCACCCAAACGTGAAGGCATTACGTTCATCTTGCTCGACATGAAAACACCGGGCATCAAAGTCGATACGATCACCATGAC
This sequence comes from Caprella mutica, assembly GCA_947561585.1. Lineage (NCBI taxonomy): Eukaryota > Metazoa > Arthropoda > Malacostraca > Amphipoda > Caprellidae > Caprella > Caprella mutica. The sequence continues at coordinate 26,300 of CANNZV010005472.1, forward strand.
CAATGGCGATAAGCACTTCTGCCAAGTGTTCTTTGACGACGTCCGAGTGCCTGCAAGCCAAGTGCTCAGCGAGGTCAACAAAGGCTGGACCGTCGCCAAGCGCGTACTTGAGTTTGAACGTGCCATGATCAGTGAGCTAGACGACGTGGCGGCTCGACCAGAAGACAATCCGATTGATCTGGCTAAGCAGTACATCGGTCTGAATGCAGACGGTCAGGTATCGGATGCGGTCATTCGCGACAAGATTTCACAGCACTTGATGAACGCACAAGCGTTTGACTTGACCATGCAACGCGGTCAAGAAGAAATCGTAAAGAAAGACTTATTGGCTGGCATGGCGCTGGTCATTGCCAAGTACCAAGGCACTGAAGAAGCGAAGCGTAAGTATAAGCTGTTGACCGATATTTTAGGCTTCAATGGCATGGCGTGGAGCGGTGATGACTACACGGAAGAAGAATTGCGTATTCCCAAAGATTTGTTGAATACCTACTCGCACACCGTGGCAGGCGGCACGTCTGAAG
>CANNZV010005473.1:0-26811 GCA_947561585.1 Caprella mutica
CAGCATCATCTTTAGCAGGCGTAGCTGCAATCACCCGACGCATCAACTCCACGGTAGCATCCGGCCCCATGCCGCCAATCACGCCCACTATTTTATGGTCTGTACTCAACTTAAATCCCCACCTAATACATCACCAATAATTTCAGCGATCAACACCATATCCTCAACCTTAAAAGTCAGCGGGATACGCATATCAAAAGTATGCGCCAAAATCGAAAGTGTATTCGGTAATTCAGGCACCTCCCCCAAATAACGCCAACTATCATAGCGACTGGTAAAACCGTGCGGTTCCGCACCACCAAACCACTTCAACTCGACACCTCTTTCAGCGCATCGACTAATGAATGGCTGGATTTGATCAGCGCTTAAGTCCGGTGCACGAAATTGGATAGAGCTACCGACATATACCTCCTGCTCGGGACGTTGCGATAAAACAATACCCGGTATTTCTTTTAATACTTGTTCGGCCGCCACATAACGATCATTCCAACGCTGGCAATTAACTTCCAGCTCGGGTAGTTGCGCCCGCAATATAGCCGCACGCAGATTATCCATCCGCCCACTGTAATTCGGTGTATCCAGCTTTATATCCCGGAACACTTCTAAATCAGGTGCTGTTCCATGACGTTCAAACAGCATATAAGAGCCGGAATGCATGATGGCCCGAGCCATAATTTCTGGATCATCTGTCGTCAATAAACCACCTTCACCGGAATTCATATGCTTATAGGTCTGAGTGCTGAAACAAGCTATTTGTCCGAAGGTGCCAGACTTTTTACCCCTCCAACTGGCCCCCATGGTGTGTGCACAATCCTCAATCAGAATAACGCCGTATTGCTCACAAAGCGCTACCACTGCATCCATATCCGCCAGATGCCCCCGCATATGTGACATCATGAAAAAACGGCTACCGGACTCACGCATCATCTGTTCAAGGTGGGTGAGATCTACACAGTAGTTTTCATCAATCTCGACCAATACCACTTTACCGCCCGCATTGTTAATCGCCCCTGGCACAGGTGCCAAAGTAAATGCGTTAGTTAATACTGCTTCACCATGCTGCATACCCGCCGCTTTAAGCGCTACGTGCATCGCATAACCACCAGAAGCACAGGCCAAACAGTGTTTCACCCCCAGCCAATCCGCATATTCCTGCTCCAGCAAGCTGGCTTCAGCCGTTTCACCTTCAATGACGTTGTAACGGTGTAGACGTCCGGAACGCAGGATTTCTACTGCACGTTCGATACCCGATTCAGGAATAGATTCCTGCTGCGTAAAAGGTTTTGAAAATATCTTACTCATACACCACCCTATTTTTCTGCTTCCTGTGAAGCAGCTGCTGGATCAGATTTTCTTCCACCGACAATTGTAGTAAACAAAGCCATCCATACAGACCAAAAAGCCTGTCCCTCAAAGTCATAGGAAATCAGTGCTTTATAACCCAGCAGGGAAGAAAAATATGCTACAAAATAGATAACACCCAAGAAAACAAAGAAGCTCCTCAACCAATCCATAAAAAAATATTTCATATCAGCTCCGACATAACTGATCAGCCAAAACACCAATGTTTCGTGCGTGCAGAGTATTCTCTGGTTTCTGTGACACATCCTTGATTTGCGTAGCACCAAATTCCATTGGGCGCTCAATATAGGCTGTTTGTAGACCACATTCCCTAGCTGCCGCCAGGTCATTATGATGTGCCGCAACTAACATCACTTCTTCCGGCGCCACGTCGAAAACCTTCGCAACGCCCAAATAAGTATCTGGGTGTGGTTTGTATTTTCTGAAAACTTCGGCCGAAAGAATACAATCCCAGAGCAAATCGGCGTTTTTTGCCATGTTAGTCAGTAAACCAAGATTACCATTAGACAAGCTGCAAATCGTAAATTCTGATTTTAACCGGATCAATCCCTCTGAGGAATCCGGCCAGCCCGCTAAACGGTGCCAGGCTTTATTCAACTGCCTTTTCTCTACTTCACTCAGACTATCAACACCGAATTCAATCAGAATCTGATCCAGGATCATCCGGTGCAGATCATCAATCAATGTCCAGCCCAATTCACCCGACATCACTCTTTGCATGGCTGGCGCATAGCCCGCCCGCCAGGCCAGTGCAAAATCGTTGGCATTAACACCGAGGTCGAGTTGATCCACTTCACGCATGATAGAACCATGCCAATCGACAACCGTTCCGAATACGTCAAAAGCGAGAATTTTGGGGGTAGTTTGCAGCATCAGTTTAGATACCATTCAGCCGGAAGATGCTTTTAGTATACTCCGCCCTTGGAGCATCTGTCTCAACCTCAGGCTTCGATTCTTAAACCGGAATAATCTCAACCCAGGCTTCGATTCTTAAACCGGAATAATCAGCCGCGAATCACCTTCCAACCTGCGCAAACTCGCTACGCTCAATCAGCACTGCTTTTGTGCGTTCAGACAGAGCTACGGTTTTCAGGTAATCCACGACTGCTTGTCCCTCATGGTTGGAGCCGCCTGTGACGAAGTTGTGCTTTATCAACAGGCCGCTCCATTCCTTGCTCAGACTTTAGATGTAACCTGGCAGGTCGAATACACCTGGGTAGCCGAATAATGCAACACTGCCACCCGTATGCAGGAATACCACGTTCTCACCTTTCTTGAAATGACCTGTACGTACCAAATCAATCAAACCCGCCATACCTTTACCGGAATAGACAGGATCAAGCAGAATAGCTTCATACTGAGCCAGCATAGTCACAGCTTCTTTCATACTTTCAGTCGGCAGACCATAGCCATCACCTACATAATCACTATTAGCGACTACGGCTTCACGCTGAATAACACCCGGCTTAAGACCCATATAATCTGCAGTACGCTCAGCCAGTGCAAAAACCATTTCTTCCTGCTTTAGCTTTGGTGCACGTACACCTACACCGTAAACAGGAATACCACTGTTCAGTGCTTCAAGACCCAATACCAAACCAGCCTGTGTACCGGCACTACCTGTTGCATGGACGACATGATCAATTTTCAGGTGACGGTCATTGGCTTGCGTCATCAGCTCAGCCGCCGCATTAACATAACCCAGAGCACCAACCGGATTAGAGCCGCCACCCGGAATGATGTAAGGCTTTTTACCATCGGCACGTAATTGCGCGGCCAGCTCTTCCATCGCCGCATTCATATCGGTATCGCCGGGACGCTTAGAAATAGTAGAGCCATGTAACTGATCTAACAGGACGTTTCCGTTATAAACGTAAGCCGGATCTTCTGAACCTGTACGGTCTTCCAATAAAACATGGCATTCCATACCTAGCTTAGCCGCCGCAGCAGTGGTCTGACGGGCGTGGTTCGATTGCGTTGCACCCTGAGTAATAATGGTGTCAGCACCTTCCTCAATCGCTTGTCCCATCAGGAATTCAAGCTTACGGGTTTTATTACCACCGGTAGACAAGCCGGTACAGTCATCACGTTTGATCCAGAGGTTCGGACCACCCAGTGCTTCACTGAGGCGCTTCATTGGCTCAAGAGGGGTCGGTAGGTGGGCGAGGCTAACGCGTGGGAAGCGTGAAACGTGCATAATGAACTCCAATATTAAAAAAATGCATGACGGCTTAATAATTTCATGAATGATAAGCGCTGTTAAATGCTTTATTCTATGCATAACATTAACAATCGGCATAATAGGTTATTTAGGACAAAAAACAGTATGGCAGAGCTAAAATGGCTTGAAGATTTGCAAGCACTAATGGAAGAAGACTCTTTCACTAAGGCAGCTCAAAAAAGGTTTGTCACTCAGCCCGCATTTTCCCGGCGTATTCGTTTACTTGAAGCCTGGCTGGGTGTTGAGCTGGTGGATCGCCGGCGTAAACCGATAAGTATCTTACCCTTGGCCCGTGAGCACGAGTTCCGGATCAGGGAGCTAATCAGCGGTTTCTATCAGTTACGTAATGACCTACAAAACCGTAACCGCCATCAACGCACAAGCTTTGTGATACAACATACACTGGCGGTTTCACGTTTCCCTTCACTGATTCGGCAAATTCAGCCCGCCTTGCCCGGCAAGGCTTATCATTTAAATACAGCCAATAATGAAGAATGCGCCGCATTATTTGGGCGTGATATTAGTTTCATGCTCTGCTATCAGCGGCCTAATCACCCTCTGCTCCCAAATGAGCAGGGTATTCAGTATAAAATGCTCGGCACCGATCGCATGATACCAGTGGCTCAGCAAGCTTTGTTTAACAGCACACTTGAACAAACACTCACGGACAAAATAACCGAACACCCCCTACCTTTGCTGATGTTTCCAAGAGGTGGTTTTCTGTCAGAAGTTCTCGCGACCACCTGCCTGCCCAACACCTTAAAAAACTACGCCGTTGAAACTATCTGTGAATCAGCCTTCGCTATCAGCCTTAAAGAAATGGTGCTCGCCGGAATGGGGATTGCCTGGCTGCCAGGAGAATTGGTTGCAGGCGAACTTGAAAACGGCACACTCACCTCGCTGGCCCCCTGGCTAGGTAGCTCCCGGCTGGATATTTGCCTGTACTACCGAAAAGGCAGTAATGCCGATAAAGCATTTGGATTAGTTCCCCACTCACAAATATCACCTATCTAAAATAGACTCCCTTCCATCGGGACAACCCTACCCGCCCCTCACGACTTGCTGTCAAATGTGCCCTCATCAAATCCCCTTTCTCATGGCACGAGTCATAGTTGATGAATAAAAAAATAATTATCATTGGTGGCGTTGCAGGTGGTGCATCCTGCGCTGCACGATTACGCCGTCATAACGAACAGTTTGAAATTATTCTGCTGGAACGCGGAGCCAATGTCTCCTTTGCAAACTGTGGCCTGCCTTATTATATCGGCGACATTATCCAGGATGAAAGCTCGCTATACCTTGCCTCAGTAGCAACTTTCCGTAATCGCTTCAGAGTTGATGCCAGGACTTATTCTGAGGCTATACATATTGACCGCAGCCAAAAAAAGATAAACATTCTAAATAAGCTTACCGGTAGTACTTACGATGAAAGTTATGATTTTCTGGTATTAGCACCCGGCTCGAAACCATTACGGCCAAACTTACCCGGCATCGACTCACCCGGTATTTTTTCCCTGCGCGATGTTCCCGACAGCCAACACATAAAACGCTGGATTCATGAGCGTAAAGTTAAAAATGCTATCGTGATTGGCGGCGGCTTTACCGGGCTTGAGATGACTTCGAATCTGGTACATCTCGGCATTGATACAACATTGATTGAACGTAGCGGACAGTTAATGCCCGCAATAGATCCTGAAATGGCGGCACCTCTTGAAACCACCTTAGATCAACAGGGCGTACAGCTTCTTTTAGAGACTGAAGTCAATTCTTTTCGGGAGCACAACAGGCAGCTAACCGTTCATACAAGCCAAGGACACTCATTAAAAACGGACCTGGTAATTCTGGCCCTGGGCGTGGAACCGGAAAGCGATCTTGCACGACAATGTAATCTGAAATTGGGTGAACAGGGCCATATTCTTGTTGATGCCAATCTTCGCAGCAGCGACCCCTCGATCTATGCAGTCGGCGATTGTATCGAAGTTAACCATGTCATTTCGGGAACCAGCACTGCCTTGCCACTAGCCGGCCCCGCAAACCGACAAGGTCGCATCGTGGCTGACATGCTGGCCGGGCGCGGGCGTCATTTCCGTGGAGTACAGGGAACAGCTGTATGCGGTCTATTAGGGCAAACGGTGGCCAGTACCGGCTTAAATGAAAAAACACTGAAGGCACAGGGACAGAGTAATTATAGCGTTATTTACGCTCATCCCAATAATCACGCTGCGTATTACCCCGGCGTAAAAAGTATTTGCATGAAGCTGATTTATGACCGGGCCAATGGGAAAATTCTCGGAGTACAGGCTGTCGGAGAGACCGGTGTAGAACGCCGTGTTGATGTGATTGCTATGGCTATGCAAATGGGCGCGACTGTTTTTGATCTGGAAGAATCAGAATTGTGTTATGCCCCTCAATACGGAGCTGCCAAAGACCCCGTAAACTTACTCGGCATGATTGCCTCCAATGCTATGCGCGGCGATCTGGAAATCGCTCACTGGGATGAGTTGGAGCGAAACGACACACTGTTACTGGATGTACGTGATGCTGATGAAGTTGCTGCCCGACCCTTGCCCCGTGCAATAAATATTCCGCTGAACGAGTTGCGTGATCGCTGGTATGAACTGCAACAATATACGCGTGAACACCCTTTGCACAGAGCAACACTGGTTACTTGTGCATCAGGTGACAAAGCAAACAACGCAGTGCGTTTATTGCGTAATCTGGGGCATCCCGCCTTTCTGCTACCGGGTGGTGAAAAGACCTGGGCGGCCCTCAACAACACACAACGTAAAAGTATTAAAAACCCTCTGCCGCAGACAACGCAAGAAGTCGCGCCAAACCCGGTATTGCCCAGCCATCTCCGGCAAACCCGCATTTACCAGGACTCCGCACCTGAGCTGATACAGAACACTACTTCACAGCAAGAAGCACCGGCACCCAAATTCCAGCCATCTACTTCATTGCAGGAGACCTTTCAGCAGAACATCAAGCACAATAAGCTACCTATTGAAACTTTGATGATTACAGAGGCTACGGAAGAGTTACCGACACCAAAAATACGGCCCCCTCTGTCGATGCGGGAAATCTTTCAACAAAATATCCGGCAAGTGAAACTTCCTGCTGTAAACCCCGTCGTGACAGAATTTACAGAAGAAGCGCCTGCCCAGGTCTCAAGCCAGGAAAGCTCGCATCAAGATGCTGTAGAAGAAGTACCTGCGCCAACTCCAATTCAGGAAGACGCATATCAAGATCCGCAACCCATGGAACTCCCTCCTGAGCATCCAATAGTTGTCGATGCTGTAGCGGAAGTATCTGACCCAACTTCAATTCAGGAAGACGCATATCAAGACCCGCAACCCATGGAACTCCCTCCTGAGCGTCCAATAGTTGTCGATGCTGTAGCGGAAGTATCTGACCCAATTTCAATTCAGGAAGACGCGTATCAAGATCCGCAAACCATGGAACTCCCTCCTGAGAACCCAATAGTTGTCGATGCAATTGTAGACCGAATGGATGAGCCAGAATTAACTCAGATTGATTCAACCATAAGCCTTCCAACCCAACAGGATGATCCAGACTTAACTCAAGCCATCGCACAAGAAGTCAATCAGCCAGTACCTGAGGACAAGCATGCCTCCATAAATCTTGAGGCCTTATCCAATGATCTGGCTTCACTAAAAATCCTACGAACGATACCTGGCAAAAATGCCACAGAACACTGCAAAGAATGAAGCAGTTGTCGGTAAAGAGTGGTGATGTAATTATCCGTTCCGGTGCAAAAAATACTTATTTTTATATGCTGCTCAAGGGTGCTGCTGAAAAGCGACAGGCGGCACTTATAAGAATGACTCACCCATGCTTTCAGTGCTAAATGAAGGTGATCACTTCAATGAAGAAGCACTGATCATGAATGGGTTTTGCGAAGCAGATGTCACCATGCTGACCGATGGAGTATTGCTTTATATGCAGCGCGACGACTTTCTGGAGCTGATTGCAACACCTCTGATCAATTCCGTCGATGCACAGGAATTACTGGAAACTCCGGGTAAAGCTTATCGGGTGATTGACGTACGCTACCCTGAAGAAATCGGAAGCGCTCCAATTCCCGGCGCCATCAATATCCCGTTAACCGAATTACGCAGAAAAACTGAAAAAACTCATGCTCAGTCAACATTATGTAGTCTGTTGTAGTACCGGTAAACATAGCGCAGTCGCCACTATGATTCTGCTACAAAATGGCTATCGGGCCGCAGTTCTCAGAGATGGCCTCAATAATTGGCCACACCCCTTGGAATCACTGACTCAATAATCAAATAGGGCAATAAGCCTGTAGTGGTTCCGGCCCTGATTTTGGGCCGGTCACACTCATTTTATTAATCAGAAGCAGGCGTCTGACCCTCACCTTGTTTAGGTCGATGCAGCTCAAGGTGCGACATATCCACCTCATCACCATACTTAGCTTTAATCGCATCCATCGCAAAGAGTCGCTTACCAAAGAAGTGCTCTTCGCCAATAATTTCGTACAGACCAGATCGTTTTAGTGCATCGGTCACCTTAAACTTAGCACGGGTGATATAAAACTCAATCCCGGCCTCTTTCAGGCGTTCTGACATATGCTTCAACATCTCTTCACCTGTGACATCAATCTGATCCACCGCTTCGAGATCCAGCACTAATACTTTAAGGTCAGGCTTATCCGCTACCGCATTCAACAACCGTTTTTCAAGGTAACTGGCATTGGCAAAATACAAGTCACCGTCATAACGGAAAATCGCCATATCCTGACTGGTTTCCATACCAAAAACATGCGCATCCCGAAATGTACCGTCAGCATCCAGCGATACTTCAGCAAAGTGTGGTTTCATTGTTTTGTAGATATAGAAAATCAACGAAAGCACCACACCCATGAAAATACCCCATTCCAGATGCGGAGCAAAAACCAGGGTGCCTGCGAATACGACAAAAGCAACCAAAGCATCATGTGGATTAACCTTCCAGGCATGCTTAAACGGTTCAAAGTGAATCATACCAATCACGGCCATGATGATCACTGCGGCCAAAGTTGCGACCGGCAAGTGGTATAATATAGGCGTCAAAAACAGCAATGTAATACCGACAATAATGCCGGATACAATCGCCGTAAAACCGGTTTTGGCACCCGCATCAAAAGCGACTGCTGTACGGGAGAAAGAACCTGAAACTGCATAACCTTGAGTGACGCCAGCCACTACATTAGCCAAACCTTTACCGACCATTTCCTGGTTGGCGGAGAGATGCTGACGGGTTTTTGAAGCGACAGCCTTAGCGATGGAGAAAGCTTCAACAAAACTCAACAAGGCAATCATAAACGATGGCATCAATAGCGACGTAATATCCTTGGGGTCAATGCTCGGCATAATGAATGACGGCAAACCGCTTTCAATATTACCCACAACCTTGCCGCCCATTTGCTCGAAGCCCAGCAACCAGGCCAGTACTGTTGCTGTAACTACCGTAAATAAAATGCCGGGCAACTGGGGTGCCAGCTTTTTAAATACGTATAACAGGAACATAGAAAACACGCCCATAGCCAGAGTCGGAAAATGGGTTTGATCCGGAATGGCCAGCAGCAGATTCCAGAGCGTCTCGTAAAGATGATCGCCGGAAATATTTTCAATCCCAAGCAACTTACTGACCTGTAAGCTACTAATCACAATCGCAGCGGCATTAATAAAACCAATAACTACGGGGTGCGATAGAAAGTCAACCATCATCCCTAGGCGCAGGAAGCCCAGAGCCAACTGCATCACCCCTGCCATTATCGCCACCATCGCAGCATATGCGATGTATTGTTCAGGCGTCAGGTTCAGAGGAATAAGTGCCGCTGCGGTCATTAAAGAAATAATCGCGACCGGGCCATTTTGCAGTTGTCGGGAAGAACCAAACAAAGCCGCCACGATGGGTACCAGGAATGCTGCATATAAGCCGACCTGAGGTGGTAATCCGGCCAGCTGTGCATTAGCCATCGATTGCGGGATTAACACCAAAGCAACGGTGATACCGGCAAACACATCTGCACGCAGGACATCAGGGTTTTTTAATTCACCAATCCAGTCTTTAAAAGGAACAAACCGCCTTACGGCGTCCAGCAGTAACCCATTCAGGTAATTTTTCATTAGGTATTATTTGATAGATTCCGAGATCACAACCATACAAGAGTTACTACAAGACGCTCAAGCTGAAATAACCAAGATCTCAACCAATAGCCATGAAAAGTCATTTTTTGCTCCAAATACTGACAGATTATTTTCACGCTAATAAAATATTAAACCGCTCCCGAATCTGCCGATCCGCTTCAGCACTCAAATACTCCGGCTGATGCTCAGCCAAAACGGCCCGTACTTTCACATTAGCCCGCTGCCACATATCAGTCGCACCCTGCTCTTCCCACACAGTAGGTTGCTCCCGATCCGTCAACTTACTGGGCCAGAAATAATCACTGTGCATCGCATTCATCGTATGTTGCCCACCAAGAAAATGCCCCTCGCCATACACCGCCTCCTTAATCGCATCAAAGCCCAACGACTCTTCATTGACCTCAATACCGCGCAGCACCCGATAAACCTGCGACAACATCTCATCATCAATCAGCATCGCTTCATACGAGGCACCCAACAAACTGGCCATCATGCCCGAAGACTCATAAATCATATTACAGCCCGCCAGACCTACGCCCAATGAGGACATAGCTTTCTCCAGCCCCATTTGTGCATCCACCGCTTTGGCATCACTCATACTGGAGGCTGCACCGGACGGTAGCCCTAACCAATTGGAAAGCTGTGCCGAAGCCGCATTCAACAACGTAATTTCGCCCCCACTGCCACAAAACGAACCGGTACGCAGATCAATGACAAATGGCCAGTTAGAGAAAATCATCGGATAGCCCGGCGCAAATACATTGACCATCACCAATGCAGCCAGGGTCTCCGCCAGCGTCGATGCCAACATACCCGCAATAGTCGCAGGCGCAGTAGCACCCGACTGAGCCGCGATAATATTATTCAACGGTACACCACGCCGGATACAAGCCAGCGCCACATCAAAAGCGTCGTCACCATAACGCAGCGGTGAAATCACCGGGCTGATATGCGCCTTACAAAATGGACGCTCGCGGAATTTCCGTGCGCCATCCGGCCCCAAAGCCAACTCGAACATATCAACAATCGGATCGACTGTACCGGCCAGGGTAAAACTGGTGCCCACCGGCTTAGTCGTTCCCTTGAGCAAGGCATAGGCCGTATTGATATCCAGATCGGTAATATCTTCAACATCCGTCGCCACACAGCAACGTGTGAACCAGCTCACATTCGTCAGCGAGTCCGCCAGCCGGGCAAAATCATACAAATCACGTAAGGTCGCATCACGATAGAGGTGCGTATCAAGATCTAGCGTGCGTACCGCAGCCCCACCGGTACCAAAGTACACCTTCTCACCGCCGATCTCAAAGTCATGCTTGGGATCACGCCCATACATCACCACATTGCGACAGGCTCCGGCGATAATATCCTCGACCATACTCGCGGGATAACAAAGGCGACCCGCTTCGTTCTGATGCGCACCTTTTTTGAGGGCCTGTTCCATAAGGGCAGGAGGCACCTCGCCCATGCCAATATCAGACAAAATACGCAGTGCAGTTTGGTAGATCTGCTCGATATCGTTATCAGAGAGTGGTTTATATTGCCCGCCGGAGGGGCCGGGTGGGCAAGGGTTAATTTCCGGGGCCAATGCACGCTTGGCATGCATGGCTTCACGGGGGCTAATTTTGCGTTTACGGCGAGGTTTAGTCGACATATCAGCCCCTTACCAACGTATTCTCAGCATCATACAAACACTCTTCAACCACTACAGCCGAATAGCGCTCGCCCAAAATACCAATCTCCAATTCAGTACCCAGTGCGATGAAATCAGGCTCCACAAAGGCATACGCAATATTCTTCCCAACCCGGTGACCATAACCACCTGAACTGACCGACCCTATTAAGCGCCCACCCGCATACACCGAATCACCACTATGTGTAACAGCAAGGTCACAATCCACCGTCATCACCACAAATTGCTTCAGTGGCCCGCGCTCAATTTCTTCCAGCAATGCTGCCTTGCCAATAAAGTCCTTATCCAAATGCACAAAACGATCCAGGCCTGATTCAAGCGGGTTACGCTCATAAATCAGATCAGCCTTCCAATGCCGGTAACCTTTTTCCAATCGCATGGACTCAGTGGCGTACAAGCCGAAACGTGACAAATTAAAACCGGCACCTGCTTCATTGATTAGCTTCCAAACCAGATACAACTGCTCATTCGGCACATGCAACTCATAAGCCAGCTCACCCGAGAAGCTCACACTCATCGCGACTACTTTGGCATGAGCCAACATCATGTCACGCACACTCAGCCAAGGCATAGCCGCCTTCGACCAGTCACAACGTGGCGACAGTGACTGCAGTAAATCACGCGATTTTGGCCCGGCGACCACAAGAATCGTATGCGAAGCCGTCATTTCAGTAAGACTAACCGACTCAGGACGATAACGATTCAGCCAATCACGATCATGCCATTCCGCAGCCGCTGCGGAGCCATACCAGTAATGCTCTTCGCCCAGTTTAGCAATCGTCGCTTCACCCAATACATGACCCTGTTCATTGAGCAAATAACAGAGACTGACCTTGCCGAACTTCTTCGGTAAACGACTACAAGTCAGCTGATCCAGAAATGCTGTCGCCCCCGCACCTTTGATCTCATAACGATTAAAGCCAGAGACCTCCATCACTCCGACATTTTCAGTCAGGGCGGCAATTTCTGCTGCGACTACCGTTTCAGTCGGTGTAAATCTAAAACTGTGCTGATCAACAAAGTCAGGCTGATCCTGCGGTTTGAAACAAACCACCCGCTCCCAACCATTAACCGTGCCCCATACAGCCCCCAAAGTATCCAGTACCGGATACAATGGCGTGGTTCGCGCCAATCGAGCTGCCGGACGGTGTTCATGCGGCATGTGATAATGGAATTCGTTTTGGTAATCTTCAATCGCCTTAACGCAGGTATGCTCGGTATTCGCGTATTGCGTAAAGCGACGCGGATCAAGACACCAGGCATCCCACTCACACTCACCATGCACAATCAGGTCGGCGAGAATCTTGCCATGCCCGCCACCCTCACCAATCCCGGCACGCAGACCAATAATGCAATAAGCGTTTTCCAAACCCGGAATCTGGCCAACCAATGGCATACCATCGATGGTATAAGTGATAGGGCCGTTAACTACGGTATGAATCCCCGCATCCTGCAACGCAGGCATTCTCTCAAAAATCCGCTCCATATTATCCAGACAACGATCCAGATCAGATGGGCAAAGATCCTTGGTGAAATTCGGGTCGATACCGTCCATGCCAAAGGTTTTACAACCTTGCTCATAAACACCAACCAGCAGCCCCTTCTTCTCCTGACGACTGTAAAAATCATCACCCGGATCACGAATGACCGGCACCTGAAAATCCAGCGCCTCCAGTTCCGGCAGACTATCGGTGAGGAAATACATGTGTTCCATCGAGGTCACCGGATGTTCCACACCCAGCATATTACCCACCTCATTAACGCGGTAACCCGTGGCATTCACCACCTTTTCACAAGTAATGTCACCGAGCTTAGTATGAACAATGAATTCACCATTCGGTTTTCGGGTAATACTTTCTACCGGATTGAAACGTGATACTTCGGCCCCGGCCTTGCGGGCCTGTCGTGCCAGGGCAAAGGTGATTGCAGACGGATCGATATAGCCATCCAGGGGATCCCACCACGCCCCCAAAATACCCTCGGTCGTCATTAAAGGATGGCGTCGCCCCACCTCCGCCGCATCAATCACTTCCATATCGACACCCATACCTTTAGCCAGCCCGACATGGTAGTGGTAGATATCAAGGTGATCCTGCGTATAGGCTGTGCGCATACCGCCGGTGATATGGTATGAAAAAGGATGATCCGGATCAGCCGCCAGTTCCTTATACAATTTGATACTGTGCTGCTTTAGCGCAATCATGGTTTGATTGCCACCGAACTGGGTGACCTGTGCTGCAGCGTGCCAGGTAGAGCCAGAGGTCAGTTCATCACGTTCCACCAGTACGACATCTGTCCAGCCTTCACGGGTTAAGTGATATAAGGTCGAACAACCGGATATACCACCGCCAATAACAACAACACGCGCATGAGATCTTGGAGCCTGGCTCATTTTTTCCTCCTTAATGTGAAAGCCGTCCCGAACCTATTCTCACAGGCTTCACGACGAATCCATTATAATCCTTAATATCCACGTTGATGACAAACGGAATTTATTGGTTTATGGTTCAATAAATTTAAACCATGAAGATATGATTCCCTGGAGAGCCGATGAAACCAATATTTGTTATTTTTGCTGTGGCAGTATTAAGCTTATTAATGGTGGCTTGTAGTAGTAATTCATCAAACTCTTCTTCATCCTCTGAAGACAGCAAAGTGCAGGTAGGGGGTGTTGGCCCTAAAGCCTGTAAAAATAAGGGAGGGCGGTGGATTCGTGGCGGGACATTAATGATGTTTGGCTGCCTGGTTCAGGCACCTGATGCTGGTAAATCCTGTACTGATAGCAAGCAATGCAAATACCAGTGCAATGCCCATCCCAGAGATACCAACAAAACAGGCCAGACCGCAACAGGACAGTGTCAAAGGAACAATAGTTATAAAGGGTGTAAGAGTGAAATTCTGGATAAGATCGTTCAGCCCACTTTTTGCGTCACCATTTAAACCGTTTCCGACACCTATACGTGAGACACCCTCTACCGCCATTAGATACCTTGAAAGCCTTTGAGGCTGCAGCCCGCCATCTAAGTTTTAGCCTGGCTGCTGACGAGTTATGCATCACCAAAGGTGCGATTAGTTATCAGATTCGCAAGCTGGAAGGACTGGTGCAATGTGCTTTATTTAAACGCTCGGTACGTCAGGTCTATCTAACTGATGCCGGACAAACATTATTAAAAACAACACAAAAACTGTTTCAGGAGCTGGGTGATACATTCTCACGCTTACAGGGTGAAACTCAACAAGCGGGTATTAGCATTGCCGCAACCACCTATGTCGCTGCACGTTGGCTGTCAACGCGTATCAGCCAATTCAATGATGACTATCCTAATGTCAATATTCTCTTACAGCACTCCGTAAATTCCGCCGATTTCAAACTGACAGAAGTTGACCTCGCTATTCGCTGGGGGCCATGCAAAAGCAGAACTGACCGCAACCACTTTGGGGAAATAGCCATGCCTTTATATCCGGCAGTCAGCCCCCGATTGTTACACCGCCACAACATTAACGTCTCCAGCCCATTTTCTGCAAACATACTTAGGCATGCTCCCTTCAACCAACTCCCCCTCTTATGTGAAGACAGGCATCAGGATTTATGGCAGGAGTGGTTCACAAGCAGTCAGTCAGGCATTACCAGTAAACTGGAAAACCCACGCAGAATCATTAGTGATGCAAATGTTCGTGTGCAGGCAGCTGTCGATGGGCAGGGTTTGATTCTTGCGGATGATTTAATGGCCAATGAGTTGAATAACAAACTGCTGGTTGCCCCTTTTACTGAAGAACTTACGGGTTACGGCTATGCCTTATTATCTTCAACCACCCGGATTTTAAATAAAAACGCACAAAATCTAAAAGATTGGATTTCAGGAAATTATCTGAAAAATACAGAAAATTAAAAGTAAGTAAATATTAAAAAGAAAGGATTCTAAAAAGAATCCTTTCTCAAAAAAACAATCAAATATTAATTAAAATCAATCACCAGCACCCATCATATTGACTCTCGCCAATAAATCTTGTCGACTAATATTTTGATCACTGAACTTAAAGCTTTCAATTCCTTTAGCAGTATCAACTTCGCCGGTACCATTATTAGTGAAAGTAAACGTACCATTATTAAACATAACATTATAATCACTTAAATTGCCCTGCATTACAGCAGTATCATTTCCTTTACCACCAATTAAAGTGTCGTTGCCTTTACCACCAATTAAAATGTCATCGCCTCTGCCACCAATTAAAGTGTCGTTGCCTTTACCGCCACTTAAAGTGTCGTTGCCTTTACCGCCGCTTAAAGTGTCGTTGCCTCTGCCACCACGAATATCATCAGCGCCTTTGCCACCATGGACATCATCTTTCCCTCTACCGCCGCGAATGTCATCAGCGCCTTTGCCACCACGGATATCATCAGCGCCTTTGCCGCCCTGGATATCATCTTTGCCATTGCCACCACGAATATCATCAGCGCCTTTACCACCGCCAATCCAGTCGTTGCCTTTACCGCCGCGAATGTCATCAGCGCCTTTGCCGCCACGGATATCATCCTGGCCTTTGCCACCCTGGATATCATCTTTGCCATTGCCACCACGGATATCATCAGCGCCTTTGCCACCGCCAATCCAGTCGTTGCCTTTACCGCCGCGAATGTCATCAGCGCCTTTGCCGCCACGGATATCATCCTGGCCTTTGCCACCCTGGATATCATCTTTGCCATTGCCACCACGGATATCATCAGCGCCTTTACCACCGCCAATCCAGTCGTTGCCTTTACCGCCGCGAATGTCATCAGCGCCTTTGCCACCACGGATATCATCAGCGCCTTTGCCGCCCTGGATATCATCTTTGCCATTGCCACCACGAATATCATCAGCGCCTTTGCCACCGCCAATCCAGTCGTTGCCTTTACCGCCGCGAATGTCATCAGCGCCTTTGCCGCCACGGATATCATCCTGGCCTTTGCCACCCTGGATATCATCTTTGCCATTGCCACCACGGATATCATCAGCGCCTTTACCACCGCCAATCCAGTCGTTGCCTTTACCGCCGCGAATGTCATCAGCGCCTTTGCCACCACGGATATCATCCTGGCCTTTGCCACCCTGGATATCATCTTTCCCATTGCCACCACGGATATCATCAGCGCCTTTGCCACCGCCAATCCAGTCGTTGCCTTTACCGCCGCGAATGTCATCAGCGCCTTTGCCGCCACGGATATCATCAGCACCTTTGCCACCAAAAACCAGGTCGCTACCTTTGCCGCCACGAATGTCATCAGCACCTTTGCCACCGGCAATCAGGTCACGGCCTTTGCCGCCACGAATGTCATCAGCACCTTTGCCACCAAAAACCAGATCGCTACCTTTACCGCCACGAATATCATCAGCACCGTTGCCACCGGCAATCAGGTCACGGCCTTTGCCGCCACGAATGTCATCAGCACCTTTACCACCAAAAACCAGGTCGCTACCTTTTCCGCCACGAATGTCATCAGCACCTTTGCCACCAAAAACCAGGTCGCTACCTTTGCCGCCACGAATATCATCAGCACCTTTGCCACCAAAAACCAGGTCACGGCCTTTGCCGCCACGAATGTCATCAGCACCTTTGCCACCAAAAACCAAGTCGCTACCTTTGCCACCACGAATATCATCAGCACCTTTGCCACCACGAATGTCATCAGCACCTTTGCCACCACGAATGTCATCAGCACCTTTGCCACCACGAATGTCATCAGCCCCTTTGCTACCAAAAACCAGATCATCATTAGGTGTTCCACTAATAAGGTTGGATTGATGTGCAGCAGCAGATTTAGCTGCATTGACGGCAGTAGCAGGAACTGGTTGGGGATTCACATTGAATTGCGTATTAGCTATTGTTGTTGTTTGATTAGTATTATTAATTGGAGCGCGTGTAGCAGATTGATTTATCCCTATTACGTTACTCATTATTTCCTGTCCTTAGTTTATTTAGAATCTGAGGTACGTCATATTAAGAAAGGCTGCAAAATTGATTGAATCATTCCATCTAAATTTCAGCCCATAAGACGTGAGGAAACCATACGATAGGGAAACCAATAAAATCCTCCCCACCCCAGACAAAAAGCTATAAACATATGACATATGGTTGCAACAAACTATCTAACTTACCCTTTTGCCAAAGCAAAAGCCGCCAGAATAATTCCTCCTCCTAAAACATTCCCAACCCAATTCTCAAGATTTTTCCGATTAACCCAGGAAAAAATCCGATTACCTATCAGGCCATAAATCCCCATAACGACAATCAAACACAACATTTTCAGGCCACCGAAATACATCAAATCAACGAACAGGCCTTCCTGTGATACAAAGTTCGGTAGTAAAGCCATAAAGAATATTAATGCTTTGGGGTTGGAGAATGAAGTAAACATGCCGTGTAAATACGACTTTCGGTAACTCTTAACCTTACCATCCCGACTCATATCCGGTGGTTGAAAACCATGGCGAATGATTTTGTAACCAAGGTATATCAGGTAAATAGCACCACAGAAGCGCAAAGCATCATAGATAAGCGGCGAACTGGTAATGATCAATCCTAATCCACTTCCGGCAAGGCTAATCCACACCACATTCGCCGTCAGTAATCCGGCAATAGCCGCCGCGACATGACGCCGGCCTAACGATGACTGAAAGAGGATAAACAACACCGCAGGGCCAGGGGTTACCTCAAAAAACAAGGTGATCAACAAGAATTGCAGTGTACTTTCCATGCAGGACAGCCATCAAAAAGGCAGATACTACTCCCACTACAAACCATCATAAAGGCAGGAGTCGATCCCATCCCGGGCTTCGACTCCGCTCAGCCCTCGGGCAGTGCCACAAAACCGCGCCCTGAGCGGAACCGAAGGGCAGTTTTATCAGACATAACTCAATGGCAGCGCCCTGGTCTCAAAGACCTTATTGAGCACAAATGATGATTGCACACCGGTAACACCGGGGATCCGCGTAATCTGCCCCAGTAATATTTCATGATAACGATCCAAATCAGGCACAACAATTTTCAATTGGTAATCCGCATTACTACCCGCAATCAGGTAACACTCAATCACCTCAGGAATATCCTGAACAGCCTCTTCAAACACTTCAAAACGCTCAGTAATGTGCTTATCCATACTGACCAACAGAAGCACAGTCTGCTTCAATTGCAGTTTTCGCGCATCTAAACGCACGCTGCGTTGAGCAATAATCCCTGACTCTTCCAATTGTTTAACACGCCGCGAACAAGGCGCTGCGGTCAGACCCACATTTTCCGCCAGCTCCTGATTAGTCATCCCACCATCTTGCTGTAGCAATTGCAGAATTTTTTTATCAAAACGATCCATTAGCACTTCATCCATCAACAATAGAGCTTATTGCACAATATATTTATACAAATGATCAATCACACGCAAATATTATAAACCCAGACAACGAATTTATGGAATAAACGCTTACCTATTCCGCATCACTTACTTTATTCTATGCAGATACTCTTAAACAAAAAATACCGGAACTGATCATGTTTGATTCAAGCAAATACCGCGCTTTTGATAAAATCGATTTGCCCGACCGCCGCTGGCCGGATCAACAAATTACTGTAGCACCCGATTGGTGCAGCGTTGACCTGCGTGACGGTAATCAAGCGCTGATCAATCCGATGAACATCGAGCAAAAAACGCGGATGTTCAAGCTACTGGTCAAGCTGGGTTTCAAGGAAATAGAGATTGGTTTCCCCTCTGCCTCTCAAACTGATTTTGATTTTGTACGTGCTTTAGTTGAACAAGACATGATCCCCGATGATGTTTGTGTCCAGGTATTAACTCAGGCCAGAAGAGAGCTGATCGAACGCACCTACGAATCGCTGATTGGCGTCAAACAAGCCATTATCCATGTCTACAATTCAACTTCCACGGTACAACGTGAACAAGTATTCAGACAGGATCGGGACGGCATTAAAAACATCGCCGTACAGGGCGCTAAAGACGTGCTGGAATTTGCAGGGCAATATCCCGATACCGACTGGCGCTTTCAGTATTCACCCGAAAGCTTCACCGGTACCGAACTGGATTATTCAGTCGAAGTATGTAGCGCTGTCATTGATGTATGGCAGCCTGAAAATGGCCGCGAGGTGATTATCAACCTCCCCGCCACCGTTGAAATGGCCACGCCTAATATTTTTGCGGATCAAATCGAATGGTTCTGCCGTAATCTAAAGCAACGCAAACATGTGCGAATCAGTCTGCATACACATAATGACCGGGGCTGCGGTGTTGCTGCGGGCGAGCTGGGCACGATGGCCGGAGCCGACCGTATCGAGGGCACTTTACTGGGTAATGGTGAGCGCACGGGGAACATGGATATTGTCACCATGGCCATGAACCTTTATTCACGCGGGGTTGATCCAAAGCTGGATTTCTCGGACATCCAGGAGGTTATCGATGTCGTGGAATACTGCACCGAACTGGCCGTCCACCCTCGCCACCCCTGGGCAGGGGAATTAGTGTATACCGCATTTTCGGGCAGCCATCAGGATGCGATCCGCAAATCGATGATCTTCCATGAAGAGAACAAACTACCACATTGGGAAGTCGCGTATTTACCGATTGACCCGCTTGATCTTGGCCGCACTTATGAAGCCGTGGTGCGCATTAATAGTCAGAGTGGTAAAGGCGGCGTGGCACTGATTCTGGAGAGAGATTTTGATATTCATTTACCAAAGTGGATGCATGCTCATCTGAGTAAAACTGTACAGAAGGCCACCGAAGCCAGTGGCCGTGAAATTTCTCCCAAAGAGATTCATGACTTATACCAGCAACATTTCGTCGATGTAGCCTCTGACTGGCAGTTGAAAGCTTATGAGTCACAGACTGAAAATCAACAAATCCAGGCACAATTTACACTGGAAGGTAATACGCAAACATTTTCCGGTGAGGGTAATGGAATTTTAATGGCGTTGTGTGGCGGTTTAGAGGCCCTGCATGATAAAAAGGTACGGGTAATCCATTTCGATGAAAGCTCACTGTCTGTCGGTACCAGCGCCAATGCGCAAACCTGCATTGAATTAGACATAGCAGGCGAGTCTTATGTCGGTGTGGGTATTAGCCAGGATGTTTCAACATCGGTGATTCAGGCCGTTTTAACGGCTTTTGCCCGAAGCCAACAAACCTAGGGCTACAGCAAAGCTACAGCTTCTCTTCCAGCTTTTGTTCAAAGTCTTTCAGTGCATTTACACAACGGGTAAGTGCACTCTCTTTCGGCTTCCGACGTGATTTTGTGGCACTTTTAACGACCTTGGCAGGCTCTGCTGCATAATCTTCGAGCCACTGCCGAAACTCCTTAGTTAAGGTGGTTTTTTCTTTACGTGCTTTGGCCTGGACTCGTTTAATCAGCTCTTCATCGGCACTGAGGGTGATTTTCTTCATCGTTTTTCCTCGGGTATGATTGCATTCACCTTACACCTGATTATAGCCAAACCTGACCGTTGATCAGAGGAACTGCGCTGTTCTTTGGATTAACCGGAAGCCAGCGACGTAAAAATACTCGATAACTTTTACAGGCGGGCTTAAACTGTGCGCTCGTTAATCACAGGGAATACACCATGGCACAGCTACAGGATCTTTTGGCTAAACTCGATCAATCACCGGAAAGCGTTACTTTTCAGGAAGCCATCGCCACGATAGACGCTTCATACGACTTTACCCCTACCGCATTCAAAAATGGTGATTTACAAAATACGGCTGATCAGAATCACGGCTCCTGCAAAATCCTGGCCTTCGGACAATTAAATAAACTTGATGAATTGCAGACTTTAGCTTGCTTTGGCGACTATTACCGCCAGGATGTCCTTGCTAACCTCGAAGGTAATGATCACCAAAATATCCGGAATTTCAGAGTCACAGGCTGGGCAGGCATCCATTTTGATGGCACTCCGCTCACTGTGAAATAGCCGGACTGACACTGCGTCATTCTCCCTGTTGAGTCATCTAAATGAATGTTTATTAAGTGCTAAGTTGAGTAGCTAAAACCCCTATGAACAGCGAATCATTACACCCCAGCTGGCAAGCCGCGCTTCGTGACGAGTTCAATAAGCCTTATATGCAGGATTTACAGGCTTTTCTTGAACAGGAAGCCGCATCAGGCAAGCAGATTTTGCCAGCAGCAGAACAGCGTTTTAATGCATTACAAAACACATCATTAGATGCAATAAAGGTAGTCATTCTTGGACAAGACCCCTACCCCACACCCGGGCATGCACATGGCTTATCTTTTTCGGTGCAGACCGGCGTCAAACCCTTGCCCCGCTCGCTGGGGAATATTAACAAGGAACTGCTTAGCGACCTCGGCATAAACAATAGCCACACCGGTTACCTACAACCCTGGGCAGAACAAGGTGTATTACTGCTCAATACGGTGTTGAGCGTTGAAGCAGGTAACGCAGGCAGCCATCAAAAACGGGGCTGGGAGGCATTTACCGACACCGTCATTCGCACAATCAATGAACAGGCGCAACCCTGTGTGTTTATTCTGTGGGGCAAGCAGGCGCAGAATAAAATTAAACTGATCGATAACGACCGTCATGAAATTATCGCTACCGCGCACCCTTCGCCCTTATCAGCACGACGAGGATTCTTTGGAAGTCAACCATTTTCACGGGTTAATACGTTTTTAACAGAACAGGGGCGGGGTGCTGTAGATTGGGCTTTGCCGCTTGGGTAGATTGAGCAACCAATAATGATGATAAAAGATAAGACTAACAATGGGGTCTTCCCATACAAGTAAGGGCGCGCAAGACAGGGCAGACACATAAGTCTGCCCCTACAAACAGCATTTGTAGGACCAAAACCCATATGCATGCCCAGCTTTTTCACCAACCTTTTAAAGGTACCCAGTAATTATAGTGCCCAGCTACTGCAAGGTTCCCTGAACAATATAGTTCACAGAAAAAGTACTGTTTTCAGGGTGACTTAGCACATTACCCAGCACCAGGCTTACATCATTTCCTGGGCCAGCAAACAAGCTCACACCATCCATATTGTAGTCAGTGTCATGGTAACCAATAGACCGGTAATTACTATTAAATTGCTCATTACCTTGATCTATCAATACTGTTGAGAATAAGACCGTTGTATCGTTATTTGGCCCACTTGCAATGATATTGTTGCTGTAGTTAGCATCACCCGCCCATAACATGGCCAGTTCCCCATCAGTATAACGTGCATCATTACCGTAAACTGGGGTGCCGAGCAGGCTGAAATTTACAATAGGCGTATTGCTATTGTCGAGGCTAACCGTATTCAGAGTCATAACACCTAAGTGGTTGCGGTGCCGAATTGCAACATGGTAATTACCGGCTTCCACCGTTAAGAAACGCAATTCAGCGTCTCCTGTCAGCGCATCAATCACATTGCCATCACGCTGAATTAAAGCAGGCTTGCTGTTCAGGCGGGTTTGGCGATCGGTATCCAACAATTCGATTAATACCCAGTCTACCGGCGCATCGTTACCTGTGCGTTCAAGAAGGCCTGGCATTATAGAATGGCCATTATCATCAACAGGTAGCGAGCCATTTTCATCGGGCTGCGATGTTGGAATCAGATCACGGATACGTAAATCATCCCTCATAAGGCCTACACCAAATTCATAAGCACCTTGTAAAACAGCTTTTACCTTTAGTCGCTTAAAACCCATGCCATCAGGTACGCTACTGGCATCCAAAGGATCAGTGCCTGCCGCTTTTTCAGCCTCATTAGACACGCCATCGCCATCACTATCGTTACTGCCGGAAGTGTCGTTAGTATCCTGCTGATCCGGTACACCATCTTCATCGGCATCCAGTTTGGATGATTCGAGTGCATCGATTTTACCGTCGTTGTCGGTATCGGTGGTTCCTTCTTCGTTGTCGTGGAGACCGTCGATATCGCTGTCCAGATTATAAGGGCTGGTACCGTTAGCGCGCTCTATGATGTCAGTAATGCCATCTTTATCGAAGTCGCCGAGAGTATGTAGCGTTCGGAAGCATTCCGGGGTAACGCCGTTAATAGAAACGTAGCCGCTGTCGGTAGGGGCACTGACAGCATTATTGATTTGACTTCCCCATTCAGCTATAGAGCCATCAGCCTTCATTGCTGCAACCCTTCCTGTATTATTCACAATAACGACATACCCATTATCGGTAGGCGCTTCACCAGCGTTAGGACTCCAGGCCGCAATAGAACCGCCTTCTCTTAGCGCAATATTACCGGTTATTAACTTATAACCACTTCCTGTCGGAGGTTGAGTTGCGCCCCCTCCCCAACTGACAATGGAACCATCCGCTTTCGATGCGCTAAAGTAGTTGCTGCCTTTGGTTATAAACGTATAGCCATTATCTGTTGGAGCACTATTCCCCCCACGAGAAGTATCTCCCCAGGAGGTAATCGAACCATCACTTTTCAGTGCGGAAAAAGCACCCCAGTTAGCCACTATATCGACATAGCCATTATCGGTAGGCGCAGCTGTATCGCCCTCATAACTAATACCCCAGGTAGTAATAGAGCCATCAGATTTGAGTGCTGCGTAACTTTCATAATTAGCTATAATCGCAATATAACCTTTGTCGGTAGGCCCAGTACCACCATAACGGTTTGAACCCCACGCAAAAATAGAACCATCATTCTTCAGAGCTGCAAAACTGGACACATTGGCTGCGATGGAAACATAACCACTATCACTAGGTGCACCACTCCCACCATTAGAAGAATCACCCCAGGAAGCAATAGAACCATCGGCCTTTATCGCAGCAAAAGCATCTTCACTCGCTGTGATCGAAATATAACCTTCGTCTATTGGGGCATCAGTATCACCTGAATAATCATACCCCCAGGAAGTAATAGATCCACCAGCCTTTAAAGCGGCATAATTACGTTTATTAGCTGTTAATAACTTATAACCAATATCCATGGGGGCAGGTATCCAGCCCGTCTCGCGCTTAAATCCCCACTCGACAATCGAACCATCCACATTCAAAGCCGCATGATTAGTAGAAGTAGCAGCCACGGAGATATAGCCTGTACCCGTAGGCCCTCCGATCCCACCATAATTACTATGACCCCATGTAACAATAGAACCATCAGCCTTAAACGCAGTAAAATTTTGGCGATCCGGTGCGCTGGGGAATACCGAAGTGCCACTAAACCTGGCAAAATACATACCCCTATCCCCATGGCAACTTTCACTACTCGCCATAGCCACCGGAACTAAGCCAAACAAGAACAAAGCTCCCACCAAGCCATAACGTCTTAACGCACACTGTTTCATCATAAAATTATCCTTTTCATTCGCATTTCAGGCACCCAATCGGGAATGGCTTCGTTATCTGTAATAGCTGATACCAAGCACCTTAAGCTACGTTAAGTGATACGTGTCATAAAATAATTTTATTGACAATTGGTGAGTAAATGCTGCCCGTTTGCAGGTTGACAGCAGACAGCAAGGGAAACAAATACATTGTTACAATGACAAAATCACGCACTTAATATATACTTAAAATATATATTCCAAGGAAAATGTATCATGCAAACCGCCAGCTTATTCCAAAACGGAGCCAGCCAAGCCGTCCGTATACCAAAAGAATACCGCTTCAAAGGCCAGCAAGTTGAAGTGAAAAAAGTCGGTAATAATCTGATTTTGCGGCCTATCGCTGAATCATGGGACGGCTTTTTCGATAGCCTTGACCAGTTTTCTGCTGACTTTATGGACGATGGCCGCGAACAGCCTAGAGAACAGGTACGCGAGGATCTATTCGAATGAAGTACCTGCTGGATACCAATATTTGTATTTACATTATCAAACGCAAACCACCCGAAGTATTGCAGCAATTCCAACGCTTCCAACCCCATGACCTGGGGCTTTCCTCTATCACTACTTCAGAACTTTACTACGGCGTACAAAAAAGTCAGCAACGCCAAACTAACCTCAACGCTCTGAATAACTTTCTACTACCCTTTCACATCGAAGACTACGATGAGTCGGCATCCTGCCTTTATGGAGAAATCCGGGCAGATTTGGAAAGACGAGGGCAAACCATTGGCCCGCTTGACATGATGATTGCCGCACACGCCCTGAGCCTAAACGTCACATTGGTAACCAACAATACCAAAGAGTTTGCCCGGGTCGATAGGCTACGCTTAGAAAATTGGGTGAACTAACGACTGTTAATACTTGGACACAGCAAACATCACGTGTAACTCAGCCGCTCTCCCCTCTCAAGCAGCTCCTTAAAATACTCGTCAACCGTCTGTGCCTGCCCCGATGTACTCTCCTGTTGGTACATCGCCTGTCGAAACGCATTCCCGTCATACAAACCATTCGTGTACCAGGCAATATGCTTTCGCGCGATTCGACACCCCGAATACTCGCCGTAAAACCGGTACAACTCATCCAGATGCCCCAGTAAAACTTCACGCACCTCAGCGACCTCAGGCGGCGGCAATACTTCCCCAGTCTTCAGGAAATGCAGCGTCTCACGGAAAATCCACGGCCTGCCCTGAGCAGCTCGGCCAATCATTACGGCATCCGCACCGGTTAACTCCAGCACTTCCTTAGCTTTCTGCGGGCTATCAATATCCCCATTCGCTATCACCGGAATATTAATGCTGCGCTTAACCTCGCTCATCAGCTCATACCGCGCCTCCCCTTTGTACATCTGCTCACGGGTACGACCATGAATCGCCAGTGCAGCAATACCAGCTTGCTCCGCCATACCGGCCACCCGCAAGATGTTTTCCTCACCATTGGCAAAACCCAAGCGGGTTTTCAGCGTAACCGGTACATCAACGGCATTCACCACCGCGTCCAGTAAACGCATGACCAATGCCTCATCTTTCAACAAAGCTGAGCCCGCCAGCTTGCGACACACTTTCTTCGCCGGACAGCCCATATTGATATCGACAATCTGTGCGCCATTCGCCACCTGATAACGCGCTGCTTCAGCCAATTGATCAGGCTCAGAACCTGCAATCTGTGCTGAGATAGGTGCCAGTTCACCCTCAAAATTGGCACGGTAAAGTGACTTTTTCTGAGCGTATAAAGTCGCATCTGCGGTCATCATTTCGCTGACGGCATGGCCTGCGCCAAAATGCTTACAAAGCGTGCGGAAAGGTCGGTCTGTTACTCCTGCCATTGGGGCAACAATTAGTGGGTTGTCAAGAATATATGGGCCAATACGCATGATATATCAGTGCTAAATAAGTGCGAGCGATAGTAAGCGATACCGCCATACCCCGCAACACGCCTGATAGTAAATCACCCTACGCCACACCATGATCTTCATGTACCCACTGGCTTCATCAGTTAGCCGCAAGCACTGTAAAAGATAAG
>CANNZV010005474.1:0-26807 GCA_947561585.1 Caprella mutica
GATGTTTTCAAGTTCAAAATCTTCACTTAAAATTCTAACTTCTTCTTTAAAGTATCTTAAATGTGGCGACTTTGATCCATTTTATAACTAAACTGGTGACTTTCCTGCCTCACTTTAAAACATGGAAGATTTCTTGGAGAACACTTCACTAGATTTTCCATCCGTGAGTGCAGCCACCGTTGCTTGCCAAGTAATAAAGCATGTCCAAACTCGCCATTTTAATGGCGAGTTTGTGACAGTTATTTTGAGCCCTTCAATTGCAAATGGCCAGTTTTATCTATTTTTCTCCTATGCTACAATGTTATTTTGGAGAGAATTTATGAAAATTTGATCATTTTGGAGAGAATTTGTTGAATTTTGGAGAGAGCTGGAGAGACAAATGGAGAGTTTATGAGACATACTATTTTACTTGGGTTGCTTGTGTCCCTGTTTGTCACATTCCTTGGTAAACCGTAATTGACTGTATTCACGGACCAGTCTGGAAAATTGTGGCGCACACTGAATTGCGGAAACGAGTAATTTGAGTAAACCGAGTGGCGAGTACCTAATTAAAATTGGCTGAATTGCGGAAACGAGTAATTCGAGTAAACCAAGTAATTCGTTAATTGTTAATGTTTTTTAACTGTTGACACGTTAAGATGTGATAATTAATGATAGGATACTATATTAATAACGATAAAAACAAAATGTATGCAAAATATATATGATTTTATCGAATTATACTCTATTTCCAAAATTTCCTATGATAGAGCAAAGTAATTCGAGTAAACTGAGTAATTGATGTTTTTTTCAATTGTTAATTGATTTTAACTGTTGATACTTTATTAAAATGATAGTTAACAGTTATGCCAGACTGCAGGAATTGGTAAAGTGTTCTCCAAGAAATCCTCTATTTTGGCTTCTGTTCTCAGTAAATTACAAGTAAATATAGGAGGAAATTAAGGATTGTTCGCACAGAAAATATTATAAATGTCCCATGTTCTGCAGACTGGCAGTTATGAGACTATTTTAATAACTTTAAACAACAAAATGTATGCAAAATATATATGTTTTTATCGAATTACTCGATTTCCGCAATTTCCTCTGATAGAGCAAAGTAATTCGAGTAAACTGAGTAATTGATGTTTTTTCAATTGTTAATTGATTTAACTGTTGATACTATATTATAATGATAGTAAACAGTTATTAGACTATATTAATAACGATAAAAACAAAATGTATGCAAAAAATATATTGTTTTATCGAATTACTCGTTTACGCAATTCAGTGTGCGCCGAAAACTACTTAGGCTAACAGATGAACTCTATATGCTAAGTGCTGCGGATTATACAATTTTTAGCAATTTACCATTAATTTTTGAAGTCTGTAAAACCCAGTCTGAAAAGTACAGCAGGATTTGTGGATTAATCCTGCACCCAAGTCCTATTTAATTCCTATGTTCCCATGTTATTTGCTGCGCCCAAATCCCAATTTCTGTAAAAAATCCTGAGTCTGAGGAGACCTTCTTTTCAGACTGGTGTAAAACTCCAACAGAGTAATTAGTTCATCAGAAACTTAGAAAGCACCTATTTTTCCAGACTGGTTCACCAGTTCTACTGTTCTCAGTTCTTGCAGTCTGGTAATTTAGCTGCGGGTGATTTTGAATTAATTCCTATTTCCTAATTTCCTGTTACCATTAATTTAGCTGCGGGAGATTCTAAATCTGCTACTGACTCTGAGAGTTAGAGAGTAACTCTCTCAAATAAAAAATCTCTGCGGGAGACCACTCTGGAAAAGACCTTAGGCTAACTGATGAATTTTAGAGGCAAAATTATGCTGCGGATTATACAGTTCCCATTAATTTATTACTGTATTTTAAGGTTTGCAAATTTCCAACAGAGTAATTAATCCATCAGAAAAGACCCATTTTGCAAAGCATGCACAATTGTCAATTAGTCTCCAAAATCCAAATATTTAATTTTTGGGGCAATTTGTCTCCACAGATTTTCAAATTTCTCTCCAAAATGACCAAAAATCTCAAAATTCTCTCCACTAATTACATGTAAACATAGGAATTAATTAGAAAATTGTTGCCGGATAATTCAGGAGACTAATTTCAAGGCCTAAAGAGTCGCCGGATGAACTTCACAACTTCATGCATCTTTTGCAGACTCGGAAAAGACCACTTTTTCCAGAGTGGGCGGGAGAAGAGACACATTCTGCAGACTGGCAGTTTACTGACTTGGTCTTAATGGTAACCGATACATGCAGTAGTATTTAAATGGCAGGCGTTGTAAATGTTTTCAGCTTTTTCAAAAAGTTAGTGAGATTTTGTGTATTAAATACAGACTGGTTTTCAATGGAGAAAAATTCCACAGACATGTCGGTGGAATTTAACATGCAATACAGACTGGCAAAACGGACCGATGAGGACCAATTGTGGTCCAAAACGGACAGATTGGGGTCCAAAACGAACCGAATGAGGACCAAGCCGGATCTAATCGAGCCGAAACGGAGCTAAGTAGTTCATAAAAAACACTTAAATAGTTAGTAGCTTCTATACATTGGAGAAAAATAATAATATTCAGAATGAGTTATTTAACTGATAATAGCTACCTACTTATGTTGGAAAAAAAACAATAGCTACTTTGAATGCTCATATCCTATAAACCGGAAATTATTCTTAAAAAATATTTCAAAGGTCCCCTCTCAACATTTTTTCGACCCGATTAGATCCGGCTTGGTCCCCATTCGGTCTGTTTTGGGCCCCAATCTGTCCGTTTTGGGCCACAATTGGTCCGTTTCCGTCCGATTCTGTCTGTTTCGGTGATTCTATACATCGCTCCTAAACTCACCATTTGTCTCTCCAGCTCTCTCCAAAATTCAACAAATTCTCTCCAAAATGATCCGCTATGTCATTGGGGTTGTTTACAAATTAGTTGACACACTTGCTCAACATGACGTAAGGGATATTCAAAAACTGAATTTTCACCGAGCAGGTTATGTGGGTCTGTGTGTTGAACGTACATAAGTGGGTCTGTGTATCGAACATACGTACGTGGGTCTTTGGATCATACGTACGTGGGTCTGTGGATCAAACGTATGTATAATGTGGGTCTGTGGAGCGAACGTGAGGTTCGAGAAAGGCCATTTTGAGGTAAATCTGGAACGTGATGTTCCGAAAAATCTGCCAAGAATTTTATGTTAGAGCCTCAATAGTCGCCTGATAAACTTCACAACTTCATGCATCTTTTGCAGACTGGTCTGATTGCAAAGTTCAATTTTCAAACTTGCAAAGTATGCTGCATGCACAATCACTGAACCAGACACTAGTCTGAAAAGTACAGTAAGATTTGAGGATTAATCCTGTGGGCTGTGCACAACTCCTATTTAATTTCTATGTTTCCATCAGCCACTATAGAAAAAGTGGTCTTTTTTGATGACGCCACTCTGGAAAAAAAAGTCTCTTCTGATGGATTAATTACTCTGTTGGAGTTTAGCGAACCTTAAAATACAGTAATGAATTAATGGAAACTGCATAATCCGCAGCATTTAGCCTATAAAATTCATCTGTTAGCCGAAGGTATTTTCCAGAGTGGCCTGATGGATTAATCACTCTGTGTATGTTGGAGTTTAGCAAACCTTGAAATACACCAATCTGCAGAAACTGGTAAAGTGTCCGTAGCGATCTCCTATTCTGTTCGTAGCAAAATTAATGTAAATATAGGGATTAATTCAGAAGTGTTTGTAGCAAAATTAATGTAAATATCGTAATTAATTCAAAATTGTTCGGAGAGAATATCTCCCATATTCTGCAGACTGGAAAATACAGTACAGGCAGTCCTCGCTTTAGGTACAACTCACTTTAGTAAAAGTGGTAATTATTTTGAGTCATGTTTCGAAATAAGAACCGTTTGTAGACTTAGAAAATGGAGATAATTTTTTGTGATTATTTCACGATAATTAAAAAAAACATCAAAATTATAATCCAGATTAGGTTATTAGAAGCAATTGGTTCAGAAATTAAACATGTCCTATTTTAGGGTTAGTTCTGTGTTATTGCACAGTTCCATATTAGACTAGAAGTTGAATAATGATTATGATATTTTTTTCTGACGTGTCCGAAATTGTAGAACCAACCAATAACTTGGAACTTAGTACCCTACCACCAAAAATATTTCATAGAGCTGAAATTACGGTTTGTTAAATGTAGCATAATAATTATAGAAATCCAAGTAGGCCTATCTATTAATTACTCACCTATACTGAGTGAGAGTTAAGCTATGGATGGATTTTAAAAGATTTAATAAATGCACGACTTTAAACTTTTTCATCACAGTCACAAACAATGAAAGACTATTTATTATTATTATTAATATGCTTTTATATTTAGTACTCTAGTAACTCTAAAATCAATTCTCTTTCTAAAACTCATAGAAAATGAGATATATAATCAAGGAGTGACAATTATAAATTTCTTGTTACTTTTATTCGCTTTAGTTACCGTTTGGTAACTAAACTGAGTCGTGATTTGGTAACTAATGCGGCTGATGCCTGTAATAAATTAATGGGAACTGTATAATCCGCAGCTTTTAGCCCATGTTTCAGAGGCTGGAAAATTGTAAGCCAATTTTTGAGCCAAAATTTCACATCCAGCAAAGTCAATGGATTTTTAGCTATATTTTTTTGGCTCTATGTTACCATTAATTTTTGGTGGAGAAAGTTGGAAAATGTTGGTGGATCAGCAAAATTATTGGAAATTGTTAGTGGATTTTTTCAGCTTTTTTAAAAAGACAGTTGAATTTTGTGTACCAAACTACCAAATACAGACTTGATTGTATCACTGCCAGTCTGCAGAAACTGGCGAGTTCAAAAACTGTTCGTAGAGATCTCTCATTTTTTTTTGTTAACAGTAAAATTAATGTAAATATATTATATAGGGATTAATTCAAAAATGTTTGTAGCAAATTAATGTAAACCTAATTTTTTACATTGGGGACTCAGAATTGTCTCAAGAGAGTCTTGGAAAAATGTTCCATATTCTGCAGAAAAGATAAGCTACATATTTGATATTTCTTTATTCAAGTTTCAACTAGTATAAAAAATTGAAAGTATAATTAAGCTTTCAAAATTGCATCAGATAAAGTGACAGAGGCTTATCGGCTTGGTTATTGCAACACCAGGATATCTGACACCCATAATGTGTCATGATGAAGATGGGAGTTTGCACTTAGTTTGGCCTTTCATTAAAACATAGTCCGTTCTAGAAGCATACATAGAGTCAACTCTTCTTTGATTGAATTGTGCTTTAATTAACGGATTTGATTTGTTTAAAAGAAGTGAGAGAAAAATTAAAGTTGGGTGATATTGAATCATTTTGTTAGACATAGAGCTGTTGAATGCATACCTTTCATAGAGCTGTTGGATGCATACCTTTCATTGAGCTGTTGAATGCATACCTTTCATTGAGCTGTTGAATGCATACCTTTCATTTTCTAGATGAAATTTTTACTTTGATCATTAGGAAATATTTCTGAAATCAACCTCTAAGAACAAGAACTTATAAGTTCATCTTGAAATGGCAGGTAAGTTGAATCTCTAATTTTTATTTATGTAGATAAATAGTAGATGTATAAGATATTCAATACAAACCTTTATGATTTATTGAATTGCATCAATTTATTCATATCAATTTTTACTAAGGACTCTATTGATTAGATATCTTTATAACTAATTATATAGACAATGATTTATGAACATTGAAAGGGCTTATATTATTCTAAAATTTCTACTTTATCAATTGTTAGAACCAATAATCAATTTCTTATTAGATAGCAAACATGATTTATTCTAATTTTATTAATTTTCTAAGAATGTAGACTTGTTTATATATCAAACTTATATTGCTTTAGTTTTCTTTCTATGAGTTACCTGGTATGCATGTAGCTAATAATTATTTATTTTCTTTTCAGGCAGACTACAAAAAAGGAAAGGACCAGGTCTTAAAATTATCCTCAAGGAAGAAGAAAAAGAAAAACAGAAGACAGTGTAAGTTTTCAATGGAGATATCTCCTATTGTTTTTTCTAACACATTACATTAAAAACATCATGGTTCACGCTTATAAATCTCCTATCATTTAATGTTCCAGCGAAGTGTCCCGAGGTTTAGACTCCCGTGCTAGCATCACTGTAGATGGTGAGGAAATTCACATCGAAGCCCAGGAACTGGTAGTTCTGGGAGAGCTTGGTAGAGGCGCTTTTGGTGTGGTGGAGAAAATGAAACACACGCCTAGTAATACCATCATGGCAGTTAAGGTCAGTTTAAACACTTCAAATGCAGTAGATGACTTATAGCTAGCTGCTAAATATGCATTGATAGGTATTGTGTTTTTTAATGAAAAATTATAGACTCTCTTTATGGCATTTCTTCTGAAACAGCGTATAACAAGCACCGTTGATATGAGAGAGCAGCAATGTCTGTTGATGGACCTAGATATATCAATGAGATCTTCAGCTTGCTCCTACACTGTACATTTCTACGGAGCTCTGTTCAGAGAGGGAGATGTGTGGATATGCATGGAAGTTATGCTAACATCACTAGATAAATTCTACCCCAAAGTATATGCCAAAGATAAAGTCTTCCCTGAGGAATTCATCGGCAAGATTGCATATTCGGTGAGTATTTAGCATCTAGGGTAAATTACGAATTATCGGTCAGTTTCACATCTTCGGTCATATTTAGGTATCATGGATACCAATTAAAATAAAAAAACAATTATAATATTGTTTTTTCTTATATGACCGAAGATGTGAAACTGACCGATAATTCATAATTTACCATACTCACGTTTGTATATTTAGTGGTAGCTGGAAAAGCAACTCCTAATATTTGTAATTATATTATGTGTTTTCTTTGATATTGGCAATAGTTTTTACATGGTAGGTTGTTTGCGCACTCCACTACCTGCATTCTCAACTGAAAGTCATACACAGAGATGTTAAGCCCTCAAACATTCTAGTGAACAGGCGGGGGGAGGTTAAGATGTGTGACTTTGGTATCTCTGGCTACCTAGTGGATTCCGTGGCAAAAACCGTGCAGGCAGGATGCAAACCTTATATGGCCGTGAGTTATGTAGATGCTTTCACTTTAATAAAATTGTTCATAAATAATATGGTAATAAATTTATTGAAAAAAAAACAGTATAAAAACATAGTACATAATGAAATTTTGCATAGTTTTCCTTTTAATTCTAGCCCTCTTATAAATCTAAATAGATCTTTTGGGCAATTAAATATTAAATAGCAGAAAAAAAGGAGAAAGGAAGAAAAACGCCGAACATAACATAATTTGTTATATAAAAGAAACCAGTAAAAAAAAATGACGTAGCTACCAATTTAAATGACAATTTCTATAGGTAGTCACACTACCTGACTATAAAAAGTGGCTATAATAAACTACTAACTTTTTTTTATTTCTCAGCCTGAGAGGATTGATCCCCAAGGAGATCCTTCACGGTACGGCATCAGGTCCGATGTCTGGTCTCTTGGTATATCAGTGGTAGAAATTGCGACAGGAAGGTTCCCCTACCAGTCTTGGGGCACTCCTTTCGATCAACTAAAGCAGGTTGTCATGGATGACCCACCTAGACTACCAAAGGAAAATAGTCCTTACAGTGATGAGCTGCACAGTCTCATTGAATCTATGTAAGACATTGTAATAGTTATACAGATCATTATTCCTATGGTTTGCTTTTTTATTACAGTTTTCTTCCTTGAAGTTAATCAAATGGTTTAATCCACCCAAGATAAATATTTAGTTAGCTACCTATTTGTCACATTAATATAATATATGCAAATCACCGTTTCATTTGGTAAACCTTATAATTTTTTTTTTTAAACTCTGATGAAGTAGAATCCTCTATGTGATTTTATATTGTTGATGTACAATGTAACTACATGAATTGTTGGCAACTTTATTCAATATTTACTCATTTAATTTCTTTCTAATTTTTCATATGACTTTAGGCTAATAATGGGTATCTGTAGCCTAAAGGATTTTTTGACTGAAATTTCTCT
Organism: Caprella mutica; assembly: GCA_947561585.1. Classification (NCBI taxonomy): domain Eukaryota; kingdom Metazoa; phylum Arthropoda; class Malacostraca; order Amphipoda; family Caprellidae; genus Caprella; species Caprella mutica. Next base: position 8,056 of record CANNZV010005474.1, read on the forward strand.
AATTCCAATTTTATCAAAACTCTTCAAAACTAGTCTCTGAAATCTTGTGATATTAATTCTTAAATCTATTCAAATTTGGCTCATATGCACATGGCTGCTCTGTAGAGTGCAGTTATAAATTCTTTTATTCAAATTTTATTGCAATTTTTCAAATTTGCATTCTTTTCTCATCTCGAGTTATTCATCATCTGCTCTTCTCCTTGCTTTCATATATTTTAAAAGCTTTCCTTAAAATAGTCATTCACGAGCTTTCCTTGGTAGCTATATATAATCCATTTTCTTTTACAGACTGATCAAAAAGTATGAAAAAAGACCGTACTATCCTGAGCTGCTGAACCACTCCTTCATCAAACGATATGAAGATTCCACTAACGACAGCTTTGCAGAGTTCATCAAGGAAATTATGCCCCCTGAGGACGAGGAAGACCTCCTGAGTAATTGACCTCCCACTCTAACTATTGGTGGCGTATTTTCCGTTCTGTGCGGCGGGTTTCTCTCCGCACTTTGTTTTCCGGTTAGTTCTCGCTATCGCACCAACTTAGGCTCTTGCAATGTCTTGACTGGAAGAATCTGCAAAGTTGGTGCTAGCTTGAAGAAAATCTCTAAAAATGTTATAAGATAGTCGAGGTTTTACTTAGTTTTATTTTCTAATTGATGACAAGTTTTAATCCTTGATTTAGGTTTTATGGTTCTGTGAATTCATTTTAAGTGTAAATATTTTAAATGCTTTATATAGTTTTTGCAGTAGGTATTTAATTGTTACTGACAATTTAATATTGATCATGCTAGTGTTTCTGCCGACGCTAGTTGATGCCGATATTGTTTTAGGTTTTTAATTTGTTCAGCACTCTACACGTCATAAAGTTAAACAATCAAAAGTAGTGAGTGCTCTCTCTTTCACTCTGTTGATCGTGCCATAATTAACTGAGATGATGCGGCATAATCTGCACCTTTTTTGTTATTTTGTAGATCTAAGTTAAAGCGATGACATATCCTTAGATAATAATTAAAATAAGCTTCCTTGAATTAAAATGGTGGCACTTTTTGATGCCAACTACAAACTTCACTGCTCTACTTCACAAGCTCCTCGATTATTTGTTTGCCATAGGGTAAAGTAACAATTACCCATGAACTAAAAAACAGATGGAAATTTCAATAGGTTATTAGTAAAGATCTCGTCAAATTTTGTTTGAATGTTCATATTTAGATGCGTGTTTTTACTAATAATCCATTAAAATTATTATTCGATATTTAAGTCCCTCTGGTAATTATCTTTACCCTAGTCTGTGGTTTGTGAGTGTAACGGGCCGTGCACACGTAGGGGTTTTAAGTTTTTCCACCAGACTTTTTGCTAAGCTCCTCCTACTTTTTCCACGAGAATATAAGAAAAAACGATATAATTTTTATTTTTTTAGTTGGTTTCCATAATACCTGCAGGTAACATGGATACCAACTAAAATAAATAATATTCATATGTGTGGAAAAAGTAGGAGGAGCTTAGCAAAAAGTCTGGTGGAAAGACTTAAAAGACCCTACGTGTGTACGGCCCTTAAGTATAGAGTAGCTTTCCTCATCCATGGGCTCTCTCGGCGAAATTTGTTTAAAGGTCCTCTCCAGGCTCCGTGAAAAAAAGGAGTTTTTTACATAATATTATAGAACTAAGGTCTACGGTCATTATTCTGCGAACCGCATACAATTCGGTTCAGTATATATTTTATTATTTGTTTTTAAAGTTTTCTAATACTTTGTGAGCAACAATTGAGCGAATCACTAATCTGATGCTCAAGAAGAAGATTGTACACTCTTTGTTTTGATTACAAATTTGAATTTTATGAACAAACAATGCGTTTTTGGCCTTTATTTAATTTATTTTAGATATTAATTGTTTCCTAAAGTAAATAAACGTTTCTATTATAAGTTCATTCAATTGTATACCTTTACAAGAATATTAAATGGATTTATTAAACCTTATACCTAGTTGACAATCAAAACAAATGGTGTACATTCTTTTTCTTGAGGCTGAAAATTTCTTAAATTAGTAAGTTGGAAGTAAAATAAGTTTTGTAGAGTTTTGATTTTAAAAATCTTTAAAAGCATATAAAATTAAAAATACGCTACCAAATTCGATGCGGTTTGCAGCAAAATGATAAGAAACATTAGCCTCGTTGAATAAAGCAATAAAAATATTTGCTTGGAGGGGACCTTTAAGAAGCTGTCCTGTCTGACTGCTTCTTGATAGTCTCTTGATTTTTAGGGAATTGGCTAGTGCTGAAAATTGAATATTGGGTGTTGAATATGGCACCCACCATTCAGCCTCTAGCCTATGTAACTGCCTAACTATTTCCCCCCCTCTAAGTAGCTCTCATTAGTAGAAGTTAATTAGGAACTGTAGATACAATGTGTATTCAGATGATAGAGGTTTATAGAAGTACAAAATGAGATATACTCTGGTTCATAGATATCAATTTACTCACAGTTGTACATTTGAAGATTCTCTATAGCTACCTAGTGTGTATGGTTGTGACGATATGTTTTTAAAATCATATATTTTAAGAATGTCTTAGATGAAATGGTATTGAATACTATTTACCGCTGGTGTAGAACCATTCAATACTCTTTAATTTTCTCCGTCTATAATATCTTCAGGATCTATGATATTATAAGCATATTGTCACAACTCTAATAGTCTCATAACTATAAATATTAACCTAGAAACATTTTTATTCGAGAAATGTTACTATTACCAACTTCACCATTTTAAATACTCAATGTTTGGATAGTTTTAGACCAATCAGATATCTACCATTCATCAGGAAATAGTGATTAGGTCAGAGATATTCTGAGCTATCGGAGGTTTCACATATTCGATCATATAAGAAAACGTAGAATAACTACTATTTTATACTTTTTAATTATATGTTCGAAAATGTCGAACCGTGAGCTTATCCTAGTTTACATTATGCTTGAAAGCAATTTGAACTTCTTTTATCTGGTGCATGTATAAAATATTTATTATATTATTGTGACATACATGTTATGTCAGCATTTCCCCCATTTTTGTTGTTTAATCTTCGCTCAAATGCCTAGTGCTAAACACTTTGATGATCATCTTGATTATTTTAGAAAATGAAGTTTGTTGGATCAGATTGTACTATTGTATTTGAACATAAGCCTTTTGTCTACTTGTAGGATGTCTATTGTATTACACTCAGTTACTGCCATGCTTAGGTAGGTTTGCAGTCCGCTGTAGGTTAAGTTACGAATTATCGGTCGATTTCACATCTTCGGTCATATAAGAAATAAATGATATAATGATAATAATTTGAATTAAATTACATTTTATATGAAACTAACCGTCTGATAATTCGTAACTTATCCTATTTTCTGTATTTCAATAGTTGCTAAATACTGTGCATAATTTAGATTGGTAACTGCATCACAAAGTAGCTTATCTGCATCCATGAGCCTACTTGACAAATGGCAGGCACTAGGTGACTCTGTTCATGGAATCCCTTTCCTATCTGACTGACTTTTTAAAGTCCTTTGTATTTATTTATTGATGTCGGTGATATGGCCTTTGGTTCCGCAACGGACTTTAAACTCTATAAATTAGTAATGTTTTTTTTGTACGAGTTACTAGTCTACTGTACCGCAATAATTTACCTAATTTTAAATGCATCTATTTTTCTATAAAGTGTTCACAAAATCTATTTAATTTATTACTAACGAATACATTGTACTTAATAAGTCTTAAATGTCGCACACACGTAGGGTTTTTAAGTCTTTCCACCAGACTTTTTGCTAAGCTCCTCCTACTTTTTCCACGAGAATATAAGAAAAAACGATATAATTGTTATTTATTTCAGTTGGTATCCATGATACCTGCAGGTATATACCAACTGAAATAAATAAAAATTATATCGTTTTTTCTTATAATCTCGTGGAAAAAGTAGGAGGAGCTTAGCAAAAAGTCTGTTGGAAAGACTTAAAAAACCCTACGTGTGTACGGCCCTTTAATTGTAAGAGTGAGACTTTTTCTTGTACGGTTCATAGGTGGGTTGGCTCCAGTCAATGTAGAATCTCGGGAAATTTACTATGCAAAATACTAGCAGAAAGTGTTCAGTATTTATTATATCATCCGAGCAACACACTGAAATAGAATTTCAAAATTGGACGTCATCCCTATAAACAACGTATATCGATTCGATTTCTTTTCGATTGCCTGGGACCTCGAATCGATGGATTGTTCCATCGAATCGACAGACCGTTGTTTGTAGGGATGTTTGAAAACATGTTTGAAACATGTTAGAATACGATTGTGCAAAGAATAAACTCTCGTTCAATATCTATTGACTGTAGTTTTGATCTAAGAAGATTAGAAGATGGCGCCATAAGCCACCTCTACCTAAAATGAACATCTAACTCTATTATCATTAATGATATTATTTTTCATCTGTAATAATGTATCATCATGCCAGTGAAGATGTAGGCTAAGTTCAAAGATATCGGACAGTTCCACATTTTAAATCATAAAATTTTTTTTCGATCATCCGTATCCATGATACGGACACCAATTAAAAAAATTTCTTGTTTGTTCGAAAATGTGTAACTGTCCGATAACTCAGAACTTAGCCTAGCTCCTTTTTAGCTAGATAGAAAGTATTTAAATAATGTAGAGAGAGCAGTTAACCTCATGGCTTGTTACTACAGAACTCTGTGCTTCATTTGATACAATAATGATAGAATGTAGCTAGTTACCCCCGTAATTACTCACCTAAATCGCTCTCGCTTATTCATAATGAAATATATTTCAATAGAAAAAACCTATTTTCTTATCCTGGTAAACGTTCAACTGTAGAATATAGGGCAAGTTACAAATTATCAGTCGGTTCCACATCTTCGGTTATATAAGAAAATAAAATATACTAATAATGATCTAATTATTATTATACTGTTTTTTCTTGTATGACGGAAGATGTGGAACTGACTGATATTTCGTAAGTTGCCCTAGTTGTGAATTATACAAATATATGTATCCATTAATTTTCACTTAATTCATTAGCATGGGTGTCTTTACTTCCATGCACACTTATATAAATAACTAGACTGATACTGAACCACTTTCAAAAAGATTTTAATTATCTATAGCTGATGCTCTACTCTCAGATGGAAAATAATGCAATATTTAATGTACAGTTAATATAGAGTATTTTCAGGGAGAGTAACCCCCACCCCCTCAGGCGGCAGCCAGTACTGCTAGGGGGAGTCGTGCCCCCCAGGGAGCCAACTCTATGCCCCCATCCTCTCTCTTTGTAGGGTAAGTTACGAGTTATTGGACGGTTCCACATTTTCGATCATATAAGAAAAAAAAAATCATGATCATACCAATTAAAACAAAAATGTTATTAATTTTTTGTTATATGATCGAAGATGTGGAACTGTCCGATAAGTCGTAACTCACCCTATTTAGAGTTAGACCGGAGAGTTATCATTTATTGAATCACATCAATCAATTTTTTATTGTGATTTTAAATCATTTACCCAATAAGCTTGTTAGTTTTTAATATTATATATATATATATGTATCCAGTCGATTTTGATAAAGGAAGGTAGAAGAGAAGTACAGAAATGGAAAAGTCTCTTCACTGGGAGGAAGAAAAAAAAATTATATAAACAAACTGATAATTCAAAATAATCTTAATATTATTAAATTTTTATATTTTCGAACTAGGATATTCTGAGCAAGAAAAATCAATTAATTGCTATTAGAAGTTTATTGTTCAGCATTTATTCAATAAATTATTTTGCCAGGGTCTTTATTCAGTCTGAAAGCCCCCAGGGGCTCTATCCTGAAGCTGTCTGTGGTGAATGGAAGAGAAGGGGAGTGGAAGTCCCTTGGGCCCCGAACTGTGGAAATTTGGATTATGGATTGTCTTTTACCATGTTTATCTTTTTTTTAACGCTACTCGCAGTTTTAGAGAATAGTGCTAGTATGCTCTTCAACTACAAGGTCTTACAATTTGTGTTAGGTAGGCTCGTAGGCTTCATTTACTATCACCTCTTCATTTTCCTCTTCCATCCGTGAGTGCAGCCAACGGTGCTTGTGTCCCTTTCTGTCACATTCCTTGGTAAGTGACTGAATTCCCGGAGTAGCTTTTCTGCATTCATGAGCATTGTTGCCAACTGCGTTAAGTGACTTTGTGTTAAGCCACTTTGCTTTCTGACTGCTTCTTCCAGTCCCTTGTATTTAATTTCCTTTTGACGTCAGCGAAATAGTCACGATAGGAGTGAAGCACGATGTTAAACCCCTACCAAAATAAATAAATATTCAGTCTGAAAGGAATGACAGGGCTCTGAACTGTTGTAATTTGAGCTGTTTCAAATTACAACAGTCCTGCACCTTTCTTAAATACATGCTAGCTAAATTTGACAAAATATCTACTAGTAACTTGATCAAGTTTGATGCCATAGAATTTTTTTTCTCTCAAGTTCTTTAATTTTTTATAGTATTGTTTATCTATACTGAATGATTTATAGATTTTTATAAAGAATTTTTTTCTCAAAAAGTGAATTTCGATCAAACTGTTGATAATTGATGTGTAAATGTAAGTATATTCAATGTAAAATTATCTCAGGCCTGTTTTATTTTATTTTGTATGATTAGGTACTCTGAATTGACCCTAAAATTACTGATCAAATTTAGGAAATGGACATTGAGTCTCAAGATTTGTTGAAAAAAAGACTATTTAGAATCAAATTAGGTTCCAGTCTCGAGAGTATTAATTTGAAATGTTAATTTTGATGTGTTTTCAGGACGTTTGCACAATGTCTGATAGTTCATCACCTCCTTTGAAAGTTCCGAATTACATAATAGAGAAGAAAATTGGTTCTGGAGCCTATGGAGATGTCTATAAAGCCTACAAGAAACTTGAGAATGGTAAAGTGGAACCTGTTGCCATTAAAGCCGTTCGAAGAACATCAACCAAATCCGTTGAGTCGTTGATCACGGAGATCAAACTCCTTCTGAAACTGAAACATCGTCACATAGTTCAACTGATAGATTTTCAGTGCGATGAACATTACATTTATATTCTGATGGAACTGTGCGCTGGTGGAGATTTATCCCATTTTGTCAAATCCAGGCACAGGTTACCTGAATCTGAATGTCAGAGGTTTCTTCAACAGATTGCCTCTGCTCTGAAGTACATGAGAGAAAAGAACATTAGTCACTTTGATCTAAAACCGCAGAACATTCTAATATCATCGAGAAAGCAACCTGTCCTCAAAATAGGTGACTTTGGTCTAGCTCAAAACCTTCCTGAAAGCGAAAGCACTTCTAAGATCAAAGGCAGTCCTCTTTACATGGCACCTGAAATCATCCTGAAGAAGAACTACAGCGCCAAGGTTGATTTGTGGTCTGTCGGAGTGATTCTGTATGAGTGTCTCTTTGGCAAACCTCCATACTCTTCACAAACCTTTGATGAACTAGTGAAAAAAATTAAAACTGATACTCAAATCAAAGTACCTTTCAATAGTTCAGTCAGTGCTAGTTGTCATGATCTGTTAACTCGGTGTCTGCAGAGAGATCCTGCAAAGCGAATAGATTTTGAAGAGTTTTTCAATCATCCTTTTGTTGACCTAGAGCACAAACCTTCCCCTGAAAACTTAGAGAAAGCTCGTTCACTGTTGAATGAAGCTGTGGCCTTCGATGAGAAAGAAAGTTACGACGAGGCCTTGTTACTGTACACCGAGAGCCTTGCCTACTTAATTCCTGCGGTCAAAGATGAGACGGATGTATCTAAAAAGATAGCTATGAGACAGTATGTCAAACAATACCTGGAGAGAACTGAAAAGATAAAACGTTTGTTGTCTACTAATGTTACCGTCTTACCTAACGAGTCCATAGAGCGAGAAAATGTTCCGATGGTGCATCTTGAGTCTGCCAACTCTGCTGTTGACCCGATTGAAGAATTAAAGATCCTAGCTGCATCAACTCCCCCAATAATCACCTACATTGATATAGCAAGATCTGGTGAACTGTATGAAATGGAGGCGAATTTCGTCATAGCTTTAGAAAAATATGAAACAGCTCTTGGGAAACTTATTGAGCTACTGCAAAATGAACCTAAAGGCAGGAGAAAAGAGTTACTCGTTCAAGTAATTAATAAATGGATGACTAGGGCTGAGTATATCAAGGGACTTCTTTCTACCACTGCTGAAGAAGTTGTAGAAGAAACCAAAGAAGAGGTCAAAACTACTAGGCCTAAGAAAGGAATGCTGAAAAAGCATTTTGATAGGATAAGCAGTTCATTTGATAAGGATGATGCAGGTTCAAGTAGCATGAGTTCAAATGATTTGATGGCTGCTGGTCTGGTTTCTTCAGCAGCTGTTACATCTAAAGCTCTTTCTGAAGCAGAATATGAAAAGCACTGTGGTCTTATGTGATTCACTTTCATTTTATTAGGTAAATAAATTAGTTAAGTGCCTGAATTTTATTAGTTACATTGCACTGTTCTTAACTACGGCAAATATATATTTTTATTGTTCCAAATATAAAGTCAATTAGCTACTGTTTTTTAGATAAATAACTAGGATATTTTTTTTATGATAATTGATTTTGCATCAACCATAACAAGCCCCAAGGGACTCTATCCTGAAGCTGTCTGTGGTGAATGGAAGATAAGAGGGTGTCGTCCCTTGGGCCCCGAACTGTTGTAATTTGGATTATGGATTGTCTTTTTTTATTTTTACCATGTTTATAATTTTTCATAACCCGCTATGGTTATGCTCTTCAACTACGAGGTCTTAGATTTTGTGTTAGGTACACTCGTAGGCTTCATTTACTATCACCTCTTCATTTTCCTCTTCCATCCGTGAGTGCAACCACCGGTGCTTGTGTCTCGTTTCGTCACATTCCTTGGTAAGTGACTGACTGCATTCATGGATCAGCTTTTCTGCATCCATGAGCATTGTCACCGACGGTGGTAGGTGTTTTTGTTCATGAAGCTACTTTCCTTTCTGACTGCTTCTTCCAGTCCCTTGTATTTAATATCCTTTTAACGTCAGCAATATGGCCTTTGGTCCCGAAGCAGACGTTAAACCCCTACTAAATTAATCAATCATCCATAACAAATTCTTCCATTTTGTCGTGGAATATTTTAACTATTTCATTTGAAGAATCTAGTACAAACTTTCAATAAAATCTTTGCTATCCTATAGCAGTTGGAAAAGTTGTAATTTTAGTCTTTCTTATTTATTTGTTTAACAATAAAAAAATGTTTACATATATTTCAAATAATTCATTGAATATTAAAGTATCACCAACTGATAATCATAGTTTTAACTCGTATTGGTTGTATATTTAGCTGTTCTTCACCCATTATAGCCTTAACTATTTATCTATTAGCCATTGTTCAATTATCTCTCACAGTATGAAATTTTGAATTGGAAAACTGTGTTTTGTGAAATTTCCATCGTTGCAGCGAACCTTTTTCTCTGGTAGTACATCATCACAGTGTCTTTTCTCGTACAGTGTATTATTTTGATAAATCGTTGTGGAGCCACTTCTCTTTCTGTTGTAATTTGGATTAGCGTTTACTGAGCTTATGACTTTTTAATGCCATCTTTGGAAAGATGTTGCTGGATATACAGTAGGTAGTAGAAATTTTATTTATCACTTGTTGTGCAGCGACACCCGTGCCTTTCTTTTATATCTTACTGTTTTGGTTAGGTACAGTAGAGCTCCTCTATAGTGAGTGTAGTGTCCTGAGTATAAGAACTACCCCGTATAATATACAAAATTCCTTTAGTCTGTCATATAATGGTAATTAGTTTTTTTTAGCAAACTGATGCTATTCATGTCATATACATTATTAAATGCTGCCTAAAATACTACCTTCCGTAATTTTCAAAGGTAACAAAGAAAATGTGTTCACTATACGGGGTAATTCATTACTCAGGACACTATATTCACTATAGACGATTTCTACTGTACTAGTTATCCTCTTAATATCAAATATAAATTATTAATTTTCTACTTAATAGGCTTTTGCATCTTCAATTCAAGTATGGATTACCTTTCAGAAACGCCATTGTTTCATTTTATTTAAGTTCAATGTTACAGTTTTTCAAACCTCCCACCTATTTGTGTTGTTGATAATTAATCCACTAATTTGTTCACATCTATTCAAATAGTTTAAGCTATTAAAATTATTTACACTTATTACATAGTCAAATATTTTATTATGAAGATATATATAGTCATAGCCACGATACTCTTCTCTAGTCGGATAATATAGTGTTAAGTACACCTTTTAATGGATATTATTCACAAAAAAGGTATATATTAATTTCGGTGTCTAGGGTATTAAATTCGATCATTTCTTTGTTGATGTTTTCTTTGATGATTTTTTTAGCCATTTCTCGTCCTCTGTTCATAGTAACTCATTTAGTGTCAGGTCACACGAGCGTTTTTGGAGCGTTTTAAACGATCCAAATGTGTAGGGTAACGTGGATACATATGAAATGGGCTTAAAATTAATTTCCTCAGAGTCAAAAACGATCGTGCGACCGGGCCCTTATGTGACTAAATATTATCACTAGCACAGTACAGGGTGGCGCAAAAAAAAAAGGAAACTCATTTTCAAATTAGTATTTTTTTCAAACTATTAAAGTTAGAATTCTTCTAAAAACAAAGTTTTATTTGTATAGTTTTTCTGTATCTTTCTTGAAAATCTGGTAAACTATTTTGAAGATGGGTTTCCTTTTTTTTTGCGCCACCCTGTATAGGGTTAATAAATAATAACATATTGAAATTTACATTAGTCATATAATTTGTTATTTCATTCTACCCTAGATTGTTTGACATCATAAACACAGGGAAAGCTCACTTCATTAAGGGCAATGTCACTCGAGCGTTTTTGCAAAGCGTTTTTGACTTGAGGAAATTATTGTTATTTCATATGTATGTTACGCGACGCCTTTGGAGCGTTGAAAACGCTCGTGTGGCAGGGCCCTTAGTAAATGTGTTGAATAAATAACCAATACATTTACCAATATTGTTAGAACTGTCAAATTTTCTTGTTTAAATTAAAAAATTATTAACCCCTTTGATGTATATTTATTTGCAATAATTATTGGTTCTTTCTTAAATGCTTAACATGAATAATGCAAATGGATTTGGTAGATAAAAAATTTCCTTCCAATTTTGATCAAACATCAATATATCATTTACGAACGTTTGGGAAAGTGCTTTCTTTTGCTAGTTTGTAAAACAGTGTTCGATTTCGTAAAATTTTATTTTCTGTTCAAATGTTCTGTAATTGTTACTCATATACACACAGTGAGGTGTTGATGTCTACTTATTTAATTATTTCTAATTTGAGATGGTAATTAATTTGCAACATTCCGTTACCATTTAACTTTTTATTTCATTTTGATAGCTTTGAGTGAACTGTAAAATTCAGGAGATTCTAATTAGCGTAAAATTGGATTTGAATGAATGTGACAGATATTATATAAATTAGATCTATTGTTTTAATCTATTTTTCCGTGATTACATGCATTTAAATAAAACTAACTAATTCATAGATTGTGTTATTATCCTTATTAATTAAATTATACTCTTAAACTTTAAGAAATCAGTTATGAAGGAGAATTAATACATCACCCATTTAGACTTGCAGTTCTCGGAATGTGGGTGCTAGTATAAATTAATCAGTAATTTCTGAAAGGTCCTCTCCACTCTATTTTTTTTTATTTCTCTGTTCATTAGAGCTAAGGTTACTGGTTATAAAACTGCAAACCATTTCAAATTTGGTTCTATAGTTTTATTATAATATGTAATTTAAGATTTTTTTCCGTTCTTACTACTACACCTCTGAATTTCAAGCAAAGAAACAGCCCCCCCCCCCCTTGTGCGATAGGCTACTAGATCCGACAAATTCAAAACAATAACAAAGCTGATTCCAAGATAATGGATCATTATAACGAATCCAAGTACCCCTAATTAAGTATTTCTTACTAATAGTTTACATATATCATAACATTTTTCCGATCTAGAGAACTGTTCATTTTTAAACACTGTATTTGAATAGGTATGTACTATGTATATACGAACGAACATACCAACTCAATTATGCGGGCTTTTTCTTCTAATGAATCTCAGAATGAAAAAAGCGAAATATGAATATTTCTAATATAAATAATTATGAACAGAATACTTGATCGATTTAAATTCTGTTTACTGTTATATGTTATATAACCTTAGCTCTACAAATTTAAAGCAATTAAAGATTTTTTTAAATTAGAGTGGAGAGGCCCAAGGTCGGAATGGTTCTTGAGCAATGATAGCAGACACTTTTCGAGTACTGAGACTGTCCAAGTAGCTACTACAACTTAGCTTTTTAATTGATTGCATTATGGACATCTATGAATGCAGTAGCTTTTCGGCACCCATGAGCTTGTTGGTAAAAGTTGATTGGTGCCACTTTCCTCTCTCCCTTCTTTTTCAAAGTCCTTTGTATTTATTTCTTTAACTTATTCCTTAAATAAATAGTTAGAATAATTGAACGCGGTTTCATGTGAATAATTTATTTAGAAATATACACAGTAACTTTTCATATAATAGTTAGAAATTTACGGAAGTCATTTTCATTATATATTAAAAACCAAACTCTTTCAGCAATTAAATACTTTAAGTGAAAGACTGGATTTTTCGACTACTCGAGAACTAGTTATTGTACAGTGGGTTGATCTTAGGGGTCAGGTCTAACTACTAGTGTGTAAACTGCAATGCAAAAAATATGGAGTGTTTTAACCTCAAATAAATGTAGTGTAAGTTATCGGACGGTTCCACATTTTCGAGCAAGTGAAAATTAACAATAATTTTTTTACTTGTTCGAAAATGTGGAACCATCCGATAACTCGGAACTTACACGACGTTTTATATAAGATTTTACTATTAAATACTTTAACTGGGATACTGTCATATAAGGTATGCTGCTAATTACAGTTTTAAGATATTCTTATGTACCACATACGGTAGGGGTCAGTTCCAAGTTATTGGACAGTTCCATATTTTGATTAAATAAAAACTACGTAAAAACTATAATTTATCTCGTTATTTTAATTATTATAGATTTCTTTATATGATCGAAAATGTGAAACCGGCCTATAACTCGGAATTTACCCTGCAAAAGTAGTATCTGATTACTAGGGTCAAACTCATTACAAGTTCGGTCATTATTTTAGCACTGACATTATATTATAAGAATGTTTAAAAAATTAAATAGAATTTGGTTAATGTACGACAAAATATGCACCTGACGGATATATTTAGCATATTTCTTTAGCAGATCTGAAACCACTAAACTGATCTCCTTTGTAAATCTTCAATCCTGTATAGTGAATGTAGTGTCCTGAGTAAAGAAGTAGCCTCTATAGTAATCAAATTTAGTTTTGTCTGCTATAAATGGCCATTAGTTTTCTATAACTGATGACCTTTCATTGGCAGACTAAAGAAAACTGTTCACTATAGAGGCTACTTCCTTACTCTGGACACTACATTCACTATACAGGATTTCATTATAGAGGAGTTCTACCGTTTCTAGAGTAACTACGGGAACGTCGCAGTTCTCTGACATACATTTACACTCACAGTAGTCGAAAAGTGCGCGTTAACATGGCTCATAAGCCATAACATCGTAATTAATATGACAAATCAGATAAAGGTCAGATTGCTTCATGATCGCCCAGTATCCGAATACTGTGAGTGTCTCATATCTATGACTTTCCCCTACGGATAAACTTATAAATAATTAGTAGAAATGTTCTTCTTGATATGTGATGGTGTGGCCATAATCATGTGGCGGATTAAGCCCCTTTCACACGGGCGTTTTTTCCATGCCACAGCAAAGAAAATAGTGCTTGAAAAAACGCTACGACTGAATAAACGTATGTGTTTCGTATGTACACTTAGATTAGGCGTTTTTCAGGCTGCAGTTTTGTTGAAAGAAACGCCCCGTGTGAAAGAGACGTTAAGGCATAACTATGCATGACTATCATTTTTGTCAGTATCATATAGGGTAAGTTTTTAATTATCGGTCATATAAGAAAATACGATATAATAATAATCATTTCACTAGGATAATGTGAAGCCAACCTAGGCTTCACACTTGCGGTTTTTTTTTTATCGCGAAGGGAAACATTTATTTTAATTGGTATCCATGATACCTGCACAGTACTATATATTAATTCTGCAAACCTGGGTTTGTTTCCCTTCGCGATTAAAAAAACGCAAGTGTTGGTTGTTTTTACTCAACCTATCCTAGTGAAATAATTATTATTATATCGTTTCTTCTTTTATGACCGAAAATATGGAACTGACCGATAATCAAGAACTTACCCTAGTAGTGACTCTTGATAATGATTAAAAACACGTTTAAAAGACCTCTTTTGGATATGTATTAAATGTAACATTCAAATTAACTACATTTAACCATAATGAATACACTTAATGATAATAAGAAGCTAATGCTAAATAATACACCAAAGAAATTAAACCTTCCTCCAGAACACGATAATCTCTGCTACAAAATATAACAATGTCCATTTTTGAGCACTTTGTTTGGCATCTTTTCTAATTCAACTGATATATTAACTAGCTAGAGGAACTACTCATATGCCAGACACTCTTCGTACCCGGGATGTGGGAGTTGGCATCCCAGCATTGCTATCTGGAATAGGTGATAATTAGGGTTGTAACAATATGCTTTTAAAATCGCATATCCTGAGAATATTATAGACGGAGAGTATTGAATTGTTCTACACCATTTCGATTCGTCTGTGATATTCTTAAGATCTATGATTTTAAAAGCATATTGTCACAACCCAAGCCCTTTGTCAACTCCCACTTTCCGAGAACTGTACATGTAACTCCTAGTGTCCTGGTACAGCGAATGCTACATGCTATGTATGTGACTACTCTATTGGTATTATTATTACAGCATCTGCTGCAGACGAGATAAGTTAAGTCACTTTTCGGTTCAATTAAAGAGGTACCGTACGTTCACACTACAGTTATTATCGTTCAACTCTTTATCAGAAATGAAAAAATTAGTTGATTCAAAGAATTAGGAGAGAAAAATGTACAATTTTTAATCAGTAATAATAGTAACTTTTTCATTAGTATTTTCCGGGAAAGAAAATTTTGCGTAATAGAATTTAAATTTAAGAATGTTAAAAGAATTTATTTATTTATTTATGCAATTAAATTATCAACGTTTTTCTATTATTCACCGTGAAAGTATCAAAATGCACGAATTTATCAGGACTTCATTTCTGAGATGAAGCTGTATATATACCTCTTTACAAAATAATTTATAAATGTTAGATACATTCTCTGATATGTTTATTATAACTTTATTCTCTATCTTAAGTGTTAAATTTAATGGGAAGGTAGACTTAACAGCAGTCAAATGGAGGTACATCTCGAACTAAGTAATTCAAATACAGTTCAAACAAGCTGAGACGCGTTCAGACGGTGTGCAGACGTTTCGTCGAAAACGTGTCGTCGACAGGCGTTACGTCGAAAACATTTCGTCGACATGCGTTTCATCGAAAACATTTCGTCGACAGGATGTTACGTCTACAAGACGTTTTCTCCACGAATTAATTTTCGTAAAGGGGACATTAACATACTAAACATAAATGGCCATCATTTTAGATTGTTGTATCCGCTAGCTTGTTGTACTGCACACTTCATAATTGTTTAATGACCTACCATTAGGTTCGGGGGTGGCATGCCCCACGATACACATTTATTAGTGTGCGTTAATATCCCCTTTATGAAACGTCTGTCAACGAAATGTCTTTCGACGAAATGTCTGTCAACGAAATGTCTTTCGACGAAATGTCTGGAAACCGTTCAAGCATGTCGAGACAAGTTCAAACATGTACAATTACACGACTAGATGACTACAAATATCTAGCTCTATATTCATCTTTAACAGTCTCAGATTGTACCGAGATTAAATTTAGGATATTTATTAAGGTTTTCCCTCCCGTTTCTTCCTGGTAATTCATCAGACTGTGAAGATACTCGATACATTCATTACCATTCTTGTCACTCTGGGTAGTAAGTTAGCCACAGATTCCTAGTCTTGCCATCCAAATATCATTATCCATGGATTCTTTTCTTGCATCCCTTTTCCATGGATACCCTTTCTTGCATCCCTTTTCCATGGATACCATTCTTGCATCCCTTTTCCATGGATACCATTCTTGCATCCCTTTTCCATGGATACCCATTCACGGTCTCCGACTGCTAAGTCGACATAATTACTTCTGGAACACTTTAACCCAACGCACTGATTGTACTTTCACTGTCCTCTATTATATGACACTTAACTCCTCCCCTTTTCAACTCACTTAAAATAACCTACTAGGTCACTAAGGAGTTCTATAATATTACTTAGGCCTATCAAAGAAATCTCAAAACAATCATACTTATTATAAAAAGTAGCATTATAAATATACAAAAAAGAATGAAAAGGTTCAATGAATTATTTTCCATTTCATTTCACTGATTTCTACTGTTAATATTATTATCATTAACAACAGGGTAAGATACTACACGTCTTATCAACCAGAAGAAGAATTAAATTTGGCTTCATTCAAATCTAAAAATGACTCAAAAATACATTCTATCATTATTATAAGATTGATCGCCATCACTCAATTCTTCTAAAAACTACCAGGTTAAATTTTGCATCGGAGTAAATTTATTGAAATTGGTAATTGATAGGTTGATTTAGGCAATTTTATGAATAAGCCATCACCTCTATTCACTATCACTCTTGCCCATCACTAGTTGTTAAAGTCCTCACATGACTTGTACTTACTATCACTCTTGCCCATCACTAGTTGTTAAAGTCCTCACATGACTTGTACTTACTATCACTCTTGCCCATCACTCTGTGTATCAGTCTCTTAGCTTTTTGGGAAGCTCTCAGTAAGGACCTATTCCTCTTGAAAGGATTCTTATCAGCTTGCTTCTCTTTATCCTGCAAAAGTAGATTAGTTTCAGTATTTAATAATTAGTTATTAGTTACATTACTGCACACGTTGATATTATTAATGGTCTCTATATACTTTATTATAATGCTATGAAGCTCTTAAGTGTCTTTGCGCTATTCTACAGATTTGGGCAAACGGGCCCTTTCCAGCGGTTAATCGGCCGTAGAGATTCTTAGGCGGAGTCATAAACTGAGATGTGGGCCATTGTGCTCTCAGTAGTGAGAGAAGTGCTTTCAGTAGTGAGAGAAGTGCTCTCAGTAGTGAGAGAAGTGCTCTCAGTAGTGAGAGAAGTGCTCTCAGTGACAGTAGTGAGAGAAGTACTCTAGTAGTGAGAGAAGTGCTCTCAGTAGTGAGAGAAGTGCTCTCACTTTGAGAGAAGTGCTCTCAGTAGTGAATGAAGTGGTCTCAGTAGTGAGAGTTCTTCTCATACGCTATTAGATAACTTTAAGTAAGTAAGATGACTGCATCATGGCAGTATTCGAGGCGGTAAATGCCACTACTGAAGTAAGACTGGCGACTCACAGTCTAAATAAGATAGACTTTATGGAGTCTATTAAGACACTCAGTGGGTGCAATATCTTTATCATAATGTACTCGCATTTAGACACATCCATGCTGAATAAACACACTGTGTGACTAGTGAGTGAGAGACTGCCTACACAGACAAGGAGGAGTTATTCCTTGGAAATAAAGGGAATATTCCAGGCAAGAAGAATTTATTTACGGGATATTTCAGGCAAGAAGGATTTATTTTTGGGAATTAAGGGAATAACCAAGGCAAAAAGGAGTTATTACTTGGAAATTAAGGGAATATCATAGGCAAGAAGCAGTTTTCCTAGAATATTTAGGTAATATCCCAGACAAGAAGGGGTTATTCCTGGGAAATTAAGGGAATATCATAGGCAAGAATCATTTATTCCTAGAATATTTAGGGAATATCCCAGGCAAGAAGGAGTTATTCCTGGGAAATTAAGGATATATTCTAGGAAAGAAGCATTTATTCCTAGAATATTTAAGGGAATATCCCAGGCAAGAAGGAGTTATTCTTGGTATATTAAAGTGATATCTCGTGACAGAAGGATTTATTCCTGGGATACCAGGAGAATATCCTAGGAAAGAAGGATTTATACCTGGAATATTAAGGTTATATCCCAGAGATAAGTCCTTCTTGTCATGGTAGCGGTGGATATTTATATTTAGTCTAGGGTAAATGCTACGAATATTTCAGTAACTATTATTTATAACCCCACCCAAACTATTCTTTTACGTTATCATCTGTAAATAAATGAAACTATACACAAAGTAGCTTCCTGATTAAAATTGAAAATTAAATTCATTTTTTATAATATTTCTAATAAAATATTTCTATTTACTTTAGGTATTAGTTTCATTATAAAATTTAATAATTGTATACTATAAATATTTATATATTTATTATATACAATATAAAAATGAATAAAAACTTCTGTTGAAATAATCATAACTAGGGTTGTGACAATATGCTTTTAAAATAATAGATCTTAAGAATATCTCAGACGAAACAATATGAAATGGTATCGAATACTATATACCGCTGGTTTAGAACGATTCAAACTGTTGAATTATCTCAGTCTATAATATTTTCAGGATCTATGATTTTAAAAGCATATTGTCACAACCCTAATCATAACCAAGAG
>CANNZV010005475.1:0-26777 GCA_947561585.1 Caprella mutica
GAATAAATAATATCCTTCATGATTGTCCGGAATGGTTAAAATATAAACTTCATCCGCATTATACCATCTAAAATCGCCTATCAAAGAATTGGCTAATTTTCCACTATCAATGGCATTTTTATTCATTTGAAGCGAAAAGAAAATCGTGGCAAAGAAAAAAATAAGAATTGATAAATTCCTAAATGGGTTTTTTAATTGATAAAGAATTATAATAATAGAGAGATAGAAGAAACCGCAAGCGTAATAGCCATACCTGTCGTACTCATATAAACCGTTTGCGTTAAAATTGAGATTTGCAACCGGTAATAAACATAGAAAAAAACAACAGACTAATAGACTGACTAATTTTAAATTAGTTTTGATTTTATTATTTAACTGTATCCATCCAACTAAAATAATAAAAAGAATGTCAAGTGTTATACAAATGGATGTTTGAGAAAGATAGTTTTGATATAAATTCGTTTTGATATTAAAACTCCAAAAATCAAGATAAATTAAATACTTCAAAAAATAACTCCAGAGTGTTGTTGATATTTTCAGTAAATCAAAATTGAGATGTTTTTCGGCTCCATAATGTCCAATTGGTGTACCGATTAAAAATTGATTTACTCCGAAGAAAAAGATGTAGACTATGATGTGAACAATAATTAAGGGGAAATACATCTTTAAGTTTGTACTAAACTTTTCTCTTGGAAGTAAGAAAAACAATAAGTACAATAGAGGCGGAATAACAAGATTGATCTCTAAGCTAAATAAAGCTAGAACAAATAAACTAATATGAATAATGAAACATTTAGTCTGCTTGTATCTTAGATAGTTTAAAAAATATATGGAAGACCAGGACATGAAAATTACACTCAAAGGATAATGAAAACATGCCTTCCAAATAACCGCTTCATATTGATATGGCGAAATTAGAAATAAAACACTACTCAATATTGAAATCGATTGAGCTGGTTTTATAGAATATTGTTTTAAGATAGATCTGAAAAGCCTAAACATTGAATAAGCAGCAAATCCATGCGTCACTGCAAATGCAATGCACCACATTGTAGCGGAGACACCCCAAGTATTATAAAAAATGAATTGAAAAAAATGTAAAATTGGATGAGCCCCATGGTATCCAAAAGAATTGAAAATATCCAGAAACGTACCTGCTTCATAACGTTGGATCCAACCAAGAAAGTCAAGTACCATTCCAGTATCTCTAGTTGGAAGGAAAAGAACTACCGAGAACAGGATATAAGCTATACAATAATGGATGTCGCGATCAAATAATTTCATGAATAAAGGATCTTGTGAAATATATTTGAGAATATCACGCAGAAATTATATAGCGATATTGTCAACTATTTCCAGTCCATAACCTATTAAACCCACTCTTTTTCTCGCGCTTGAATTTGTTATTAGTTTTATTTTTCTAGCACCTAATTCAAATAAAATTTGAGCTCCAATACCGAGCTCTCGATGTTTACTTTCACCATCTTGGGGATGAGGATTTAATTCGAGATTATTAAGAACTTGCTCTTTTAATCTTTCTATAGATTGATCCAAATTAGGATCATTTTCATCTTTTCTTAAAAATACTACGACCCCTTTTCCTTCTTCCTCGATTTTTTTAAGACTCTTATGTAATTCAGAATTTTCAGCATTTATAACCATAGATAGCAATTCACTAGAATTGGCGCTTGATAAAACGCGAGACAAAACTGCTTCATCTTCATTCCAGTTTCCTTTTGTAAATGCAATGTGTATTTGATCTGAATTTATTTCTTTAAAAGTGGATAACTTAAAGTTTCCCGTGCTCATTTTTATATCAAAACTATCCACCAATTCGATTAGTCTTTCTTGTTGCATTCTATAAGCAACTAAATCTTTAATAGAAACTATTTTAAAATCAAAATTTTCAGCGATCACTCTTAATTCTGGTAACCTAGCCATTGTCCCATCTTCATTTAGAATCTCAACTAAGACTGCAGCAGGGTACAGTCCTGCTAAGTTTGCAAAATCTATGGCTGCCTCCGTATGACCTGTTCGCCTTAAGACGCCGCCATCCTTCGCGATTAGTGGGAAAATGTGACCCGGTCGAGCATAATCCTCAGCTTTGGTTTCTTTATGTGTGAGCGCTGTAATGCCAGTAGATCTATCGTATGCGGAAATCCCAGTAGTACATCCCTTAAGACGATAATCTATTGAGACAGTAAAGGCTGTACCATGTAAATCAGTATTGTTACTTACCATGCTCTCTAGTTCCAATTCGGTCGCTCTTTTCGCCGTAATAGGGGAGCAAATGAGGCCTCTTCCATACTTAGCCATGAAGTTGATAATCTCTGGCGTTGCTTTTTCAGCAGCGCAAATAAAATCTCCTTCATTTTCCCGATCTTCATCATCGACGACTATTATAATTTTTCCATCTTTAAAATCAGATATAGCTTCTTCTATAGTATCTAATTTTATGTCAGTAAGTACAGATTCCATCATATTGATTACTTTTTAGTATAATAATCTTGAAGCAATAAAGTTGGATAATTATCGGCATATTTCTGTTGAAAAGTCATCTTTAATTATTTACAACTCTAAGACTTGAAAATGTATTCGATTTTGCTGCTGTTATCCAAAAAGATTAGTTTAAATAAATATACATTTGCTTCTAAATCTTGTATGGAGATCCTTTCAAAATTAGCGTTAACTGTTTTTATCTTTCTGGTTTGTAAATCAAAAATCTCTATTGTTTTAATATTTGGAATTATTAAGGCATTGCAATGAATGAATGATTTACTAGGGTTTGGATAAATAATGTCTTTTTCTAGATGTTCGAATGAGCTTTTAATCGAGGTCAAGCTGTTTGATATTTCTATTGTTTCGCATAAAGTATTATTAGAAATTACCGATTCGCACTTTACGGGTTTTGCCTTTACGCATAGTTCGTATACTCCATTGTCAAAATTTCCGCTTTCGAAGTTTTGAAACGTATTGTAATTGTTTTCAGGAGATAGATTGAATAAATTCTCATTCCTGATTAATATATCATCCAAAAGATATTCTACCTCCATTTGATCTACTATGGAATCTCCTATGTTTTGATATTGATAAGATAATTCAATGTTTTCATTGTCAAATACTTGGCCGTTATACAGGCTATAATTAAACAGTCGGATGTCAGGTAAATCAGTATAACAACTTTCATTAAGTATGGAAGTTCTAATTTCGGAAAGTTGCGGGTAGAACATCGAGCCAGGACAGGAGGTAGTGCTACATCGAAAATCTGAATCATTGCCATCTCTGTGTCCAGAAATACCATGAAGATGCATATCAGAATTAGGATGATAATTACGAACAGAAAGATCGACCTGATTACTTGCCGCTTGCCAAGCAAGGAAATTTTTAAGACTTGAAATTGCTTCAGGGTTTGGCAAACGATTGGTGAAGTCTCCAATCATACACACCCCTAAGGTTTGTTCATTCATGCAACTGAAATGTGCACCTTGCCTATCCATGCCTCTACCTTCATATAATTGTCCGTTTGGATCAATAAGCCAGTTGTAACCAATATCATCCCAACCATTGGTATTTACATGTAAATCCCAATAGTAGGCTACAACATTTTTAAAATTATCGCTTTCATTAAATCCAGCTGAATGATGAACTATCATATGACTAACTTCCGTGAATTCAGGAGTAGAATCTATAGGGCAATCTTGTGAAGGGCACCAACAGTTTCTATCACAATAATCTAGATTGTCACATGAATTATTTTTAGAATTATTTGGGTTGTCAGCGTTGTGTTTTTTTTCATTGTAGGCAATAAAGATCCGTATTACAAGATTCGTTTTTTGAGTGGCAGGAATGAACAGTTTAAGATTTTTCAGATCAATGCCTTTTAAGATTGGCAAGGTTTTAACAGATCTATCACTTGGAATATGGTCTAAATTTTCTGTATCATTGGACTTATATAGAATATGTTTTAACTCATTCCCAAGTAGTAAATTGTAATTTATATTTGGTCTTGAGGCGTA
The DNA here is from genome assembly GCA_947561585.1 of Caprella mutica. Lineage (NCBI taxonomy): Eukaryota > Metazoa > Arthropoda > Malacostraca > Amphipoda > Caprellidae > Caprella > Caprella mutica. The sequence continues at coordinate 4,017 of CANNZV010005475.1, forward strand.
ACTGGAGATACCTACGAATTGATATTCACTTGGATCTAAATCCAATGAAAGATCATAACTAAAGTATGTCGAATCATGTTGTACAAAATCATTTGAACTAATTTTTAAACTCTGAAAACTCTGCCCAATTACAGTGGAAGTTGTGATACAACAAATAGCTAAAAAAAACAAAAAATTATAAGTTAGATAATTCGGATGATTGCTAAAAAGCATCTTTATTCATTTTTAATTATTTTATTCAACGAATCCAATAGAAACATTTCCTAACCCTTCAATTTTTGCTTCGATAAAATCACCGGCAATAATGTTAGTCATGGGTCCCAATGCTCCTGATAAAATTAGTTCTCCTGCTTGAAGTGGTTCACCTATTTCAAACATTTTTTTTGCCAACCATAAACTTGCGTTTAAAGGAGAGCCCAGACAGTTTTTTCCAAATCCTTCAGAAACGACTCCATCATTTTTGGTCATTATCATTTTACAATTTACAACATCTATTTCATCAAGTGTTTTAGGAGTATGACCCAAAACATAATGACTGGCAGATGCATTGTCTGCAATGGTATCTGTAATTTTAATATCCCAATTTTCTATTCTGCTTCCTACAATTTCAATGGCGGGTAGGGCAAAATCAATTGCTTGCATTAAGTCAATCATTGTAATTCCTTCCATGTCAAGATCTTCTCCTAATACAAATGCAATTTCTGCTTCTGCTTTTGGTTGCATTAGTTTTTTACAACTAATTGATTGGCCGTTTAAGACTTCCATGTCATTAAAAAGTATTCCAAAATCTGGTTGATCGATGCCAAGTTGTTTCTGAACGGAAAACGATGTTAATCCAATTTTTTTACCTACGATGGTAGATCCTGAATTGATATAATGCTCTGTGTTTATTTTTTGAATGGCGTAAGCTAAATCTAAGTCATCAATACCGATTGCTGATCTTAGTGGAGCTATTACTGTTTTTGTAACGGCAGCATTCCTGAGCGATTCAGCAATTGCTTTTTTGTCCATTTTAACTATTTTGATGAAAATTAATAATAAATGGATTATTCCGATTTGTCTTCTACAAAACTTTGAATGTCTAATTCAACATTTCTTAGTTTTTCCTTAGAAAACTTTAAAAGTTCTTTTGCTTTGGATAGCTTTTGAGCTAAATTATCTATACTAATATCATCAGATTGTAATTCGCTAACTATTTCTTGTAATTCGGCATAAGCGTCATCAAACCCCAAAGCGTTATTCTTCTTTTTAACCATTAATCCATATTGAAAGTGTATGCGACAAATAATTCAAAACCAGGACCTAACGAAGCCGCCGTAGATGCCATCAAGATATTAGCCAGCGCGCCAATTTTTAATTGTGCATATCGGTCTCCAAAATCATCAATAATATACCCGCCTTGTACATTGAGTTCATTGGTGTTGCTATATCCTAAACCTGCCCAGAATGCATCTTCCATTTCAATAACAAAATTTAAAGAATAATTGAGTAGTTCAGGATTCGTGTAATTGAAATTGACATATGGTTCAAACATCATATCATAATTATAGATTCTAGTTCCCATATTGAAAAAATAATGAGAAGTCCTTTCAAAATCAGAATTTCCAACCAGTAAATTGGTCGAATATGCCTGTTGCATTGCACCTCCTATATAGAATGCAGAGTTATTGTCGTATTCCTCTGTATTGGAAATGTACGAAAATCCTGCTCCAACGGTAGGAAATGCTTTTGAGCTATTGTCCGTAGATATAATGGGATCACCAAGATCATTGTATTGTTCTCCCGAAGATCTAAATGCAAATTGTGCATAATGTGCCTGTAACCCAATTGATAATTGATCGTCATCGGCTAAAAGCTCTTGCAATTTATAATTATACATAAGTTGTAATCCTGTTTTAGAAATAGGGCCTGTCTTATCAGAAAAAATGACTACACCTGCACTCATGTTGTAATCAACAAAAGGATATTCTAAAGCAGCAAAAATAGTAAGAGGTGCACCTTCTACACCAACCCATTGCTGTCTAGCAAAAGCAGATATTTTCATTTCGGTTCCAGGAGCTGTAAAGGCAGGATTCCACATGAATTTGTTTTCTGAAAATTGACTGTTATAGGCCAATTGTTGTGCCGACATAAGAAGAGGGCCAAAAACCAATAATATTAATATTATATTTTTTAATTTCATAGTCTTCTTATTTAACAATCGTAATAGGTTTTTTAAATGTAAAAGATCCAAACTTCAATACATAGAAATATGTATCAGCAGGCAATACTTTGCCATCTCTTCTTCCATCCCAAACTTTACCATTTATTTGATATCCATTGGTTTCATAAAGAATATTTCCCCATCTATTGAATATCGTTATTTGGTTGTCAGGGAATGCTTCAAGTCCTTTAATTTCTAAATAATCATTCATGCCATCACCATTAGGTGTAATTATAGTGACAGGATCAATTATTCCATCTGGATCGATAATAGCACAAATCTCTACCATATGTTGAGTTAGGCATCCATTGATATCTTCAATCTCAACAGTAAAACTTACAGTGTCTTCAACCATTACTCTGGCAATACTGCTTCTCCAAGTATTTCCATCAATATTGTCTCTTGGACCCCAAGTATATTCAACCCCTCCAAAAGCTTCAAGTTCAAAGCTTTGTTCTTTGAAAATACATGTGTCTTGTGTGACTATGCCTGTGTTGCTTTCAGGGAAAACAATAACTTCAATATTAGCCATACTAATATCATCTGGACAATTGCTGTTCGAAACTGAAACTATGTAATTTGTTGTTTCTGTAGGGGAGGCCACGGGATTTGCAATTCCCGTGTTGTCTAGGCCTTCACCAGACCAGCTAATAATATCTCCACCTGTAACATTTAAATTTACTGATTCACCAGGACAAATTTCATATGACTCTTGATCAACTGTTGCTGTTATAGGAGCCAAAGAAGTTACAGTGAAATTAAATGTATTACTACAACCAGCATTGTCTGTTACGGTAACACTTTCATTAACAACTACATCATCATTCGTAACATTGTCATGTGCAAAAGTAGTCATGTTGCCCGTTTCTCCATTAGACCATTGGTATGAAATAAATGCTCCACTTGTAGAAACACTCTCTGATTGACCACCACAAAGAATTACATCTTCAACAGATCCTGACGGTAATGGATTAAATGTAATAATTACATCATCTGTGGCCGAACAGTTTGCAGAAGAGGTAACTTGTAGTTCATATGTTCCAGATTCTGTAACATCCAATGAAGAAGAGTTCGAAACAACCGTACCATTCAAAGACCATTGATAATCAGCTCCGGATATAGGACTGTTTAAAGTTAGTGGGTCACCTGAGCATAATTGCTGATTTTGACCAAGATCAAAATCTATAGCATCATTAATTGTTATTCTAATTTCATCTGTACCTACACAATTGGCTGAAGAAGTAACCTCCGCTCTATATAAACCAGATTCAGTAATATCAATACTGTTGGTAGAGCTAATCAAAACATCGTCTAAGTACCATTCCACAGTGCCAAGAATTTGAGATACTGAAAGAGATAAATCATCATTTTCACAAATATCCATGTCCGCACCGAGATCAATATCAGGAGGTGCATTGAAATTTAATGTGATCTGATCCGCATTAGTACATCCAAAATCTGTAAAACTTTCAGCTGTGTACGTTCCTGTTTCTGTAACATCCAGACTAAGTGAATTTGCATTAGGAATTAAAATGTTATCTAAATACCATCTAATTTCAGTGGCCATTGTTGTAGCAACGATAGTGAAGTTATCTCCTTCACATAATGCTTCATCACCAGGTAATTCAACAAGTGGAGATTCTTCTAATGTTACCATTATTGTCTCTGTACTCGAACAATTGTCGTTGCTGGCTATGACTGTATACGTTCCCGTTTGATCTGCAGTAATTGTACTTGAAGTTTGGCCACTTATTGATTGGTCGTCTAATAACCATTCATAACTATACACTCCTGTACTAGATACTTCAATTACAGGGTCATCACCAATACAACCTTCTATTATATTTGACATTACAGATATTTCAGGAAGTTCTGTTACGGAAATTAGCATTTCTGCAGAATTGGCACAATCTGTACCAGTACCTACTTCTGCTTTGTATGTTCCAGGTTCTTCAACAGATAGACTAAGTCCTGTTTGATTGTCAACTATAACATTGTCCAAATACCAAGTTACGGTAGTAGCATTTGTAATAGCATTTAAGTTTGCGATTTCGCCTCTACATATTGATTCATTGTCAACTTCTAAACTTATGGTATTAGAAGATACAATCGATATCATAGAACTAATAACAACATCACAAATTCCGTTCGGGTCAAATGCAATAAGTTGTAAATTATAATCACCTGCAAGCTCATCAAATTCTAATGTGCTTCCGGTTTCGTTTGGAATAGTTACGTTATCAATTGACCATTCGTAGGAATATTGTCCCTGTGGTGATGCATCAATAATTAATATAGAACCTTCACATTCTGAATAAGAATCTTCTAAGCTGACAATGGGTGAATCAATTGAATTTATTATTATAGACTCTTCAGTTAAGCATCCTGGAGGATCAAAAGATAAACTTGCTTTCCAGGTCCCTGCCTGATCCACCATTATCACATTTGTATTAAAATCAGTTTGTAAAACATCATCTAAATACCAATCAACAATTCCGTCATCTGTGCTGGCCGTTATTTGAGTGAATTCACCAGTACAGATTGTTTCATTAGTTGCCGAAATGGACATAACTGGATAATCGGAGATTGTGATTTCTGTAGAAAGTAAAGTATCACAAACACCTGAGCTCACTTGAATCTCCAAAGGATATATGCCAGGGTCGTTTGAATAATCTATAGACGGACCAGTTTCTGATAACGGCATGGGTAGGTTAGTGCCCCAAATGTAATCATATGCTCCGTTTGGTAATAGGTTTATTTGAATTGAATTATCTACACAATCTGAATAGCTGTCTTCAATACTTACTTGAGGTAAATTTGATTTGAAAATTTCTATTTCAGCTTGATCTTCACAATTTTGACCACCTGATACAAACGCTCGCCAAACCCCTTCTTCATTTACAGTTATAGTCTTACCTGAAATGTCAGATCTTTCTAAATCATCTAAAAACCAAATGACATCAAAATCTGTTGTTGCCACTAATGTAACGGTTTCATCTTCGCAGAAATTCACATTTGTTGTTGCCTCTAGTTCAACAGAAGGTGCGGTTAAGAAAGTAACCATTGAATTTAAAGTTGTGCTACAGCCATCTGCACTTGCGACAACTTGAACGTCATAACTACCAGCTGGAAGATCAAGGTTAATACTAAACCCATCAAGGTTAGGGTCAACTACATTGTCTATACTCCACTCATAAGCATAAGGCCCATCTGGATTTAATTCAATTATTATCGGATTTCCAGCACAACTACCATATGTAGGATCCATGCTAATAATAGGTGAGCTAGATTGAGTGATAAGAATTTCATCTTCATCCATACAGTTTGGACCTCCTGAAACCACTGCTTTCCATGTGCCACCTTCCGTAACCGTTATTACATCTCCAGTTTTGTCAGTTTGTTCGATGTCGTCTAAAAACCAAGTTACAGGAAGACCTGTATCTGCAGTAATGTCTGTAGACTCTCCGGTACATATTGTTGTTATATCAGTTGATAAATCTACTGAAGGAGCGTTAATAATCGTAATTGTAGAAGTTTGATTGATAATACAATCTCCAAAAGTAACTATCAATTCAACATTATATACATTTGCCGCTTCGTCAAAAACGATAGTAGAACCAGTATATTTTGTGCTTAAAACATTGTCTACGTACCATTCGTATTGATAGCTGCCGCCTGGCATCAAATCAATATTGATTGGATTTCCTTCACAGGCTCCTAAGTCAGGGTCCATTGTAAATGTAGGTCCAGGAGTTTCAGATATTAAAATTTCATCTTCTGCCTCACAATTATTTCCACCAGATACTTTTGCTTTCCAGACACCAGGTAAATCTATTGTGATCATATCTCCAGTTTGGTCAGTTTGTTCAACATCGTCCAAGTACCAAGTCACATCCAAATTTGAATTAGCAGTTAGTACCACAGATTCGCCAGTACAATAGGACTCCATGTCAGCAGTAAGTTCTACTGTTGGTGCCTCAATTATTACAATTTCAGAAACTAGGGTCAATGCACAACTTTGTCCTGGATTAATGGATACTTCTACAGGATAAGTTCCTGCAATATTGGTATAACTTATAGAAGAACTTGTGAATGAAGTTTCAACAACACCGTCAATTTTCCATTCATAACTATAATTGCCTGCTGGCATTAAATCTATTGTAATCATATTGCCTTCACAATCGGAATAAGAATCTTCGATTGTGGCACTTGGCGCAGATGTTTCGGATATCACTATTTCATCAGAATCTAAACAATCACCTGATCCAACTTCAGCTTTATATGTTCCTGCAGTATTTATATTTATGGAAGAACCTGTCAATGAAGGATCAAGAACGTTATCAACGTACCAACTAATTTGTGTGGCATTGGTAGTTGCATTGATTGTTATCATTTCACCAGGACAAAATGATACTCCTGGATCGGCTACCAAGTCAATAGTAGGAGAGTCAAGAATTTCTATTTCAAAACTGTCTTTTGCAGAACAAGTTCCATTAATAGCAGTGACTACATATTTATAAATTCCATTTTCTGTATCGTCTGTAATAATAAAATTATCCTCAGTCAAATTGGCATCAAGTACACCATTTACAGTCCATTCATATGTATAATTTCCATCCGAGCTTAACGTAATTGGGACTTCTGAACCTTTACAAGCAGGAATATAATCTCCAACATCAATTATTGGCGTACTATTAATTGCAATGACAATTTCTTCAACCGGAGTTGAACAATCACCAGTTGATGCTTGGGCAGTATATGTTCCTGATTGAGCGTTAGAAATAATTTTGTCGGTTGTCGTCAAAGGGTCACCATTAAACGTCCAGTTGACTTCGTCTAATCCAGTAATAGCAGTTATGGTCACCTCATCTCCTTCACAAGCTTCTTCACTTGGATCTGCCATTAAGCTTAGAGTGGGAGTGTCATTGATTACCACTTCAACTGTATCAAAACGAACACAGCCATCTGATTCAACTCTAACTCTGTACGTTGCAGTTATTAAATCTGTAACTGTTGTAATATGAGTGTTAAAAGGAGATAAAAAAGTTGAGCCATTTCTATACCAAGTAATGTGGTATGTTTCACCAGTAACATCTTCGTCTGTTATTAAATTTATTTCTAAACCTTCTGCAGCACATGCTGAAATGTCATCTCCAGCTTCAATTACAGGTGTGTTTTCGGTTGCTACTACAACCTCAGTTGATAATGTGCAGCCTTGTAAGTTTGTACCAGTTGCTTTATAAGTCCCCCCGGTGTTAATGGTAAGGAAATAATTGTTAGCGGTATTCACAACATCTGGATCAACAATTAAGACATCATCTAAATACCATTCTACATCAAGAAAGTTTGTTTGAGCTAATAATTGCGATTCCATTCCATCGCAAACAACGGTAGGTGGATTTTGGAATTCTATAAAAGGAGTAGTAATCGTTACAACGTTTATTACAAATTCACTAAAACAATTATCATCTGAGGTTGCCGTCATAATAAATTCTCCATCGCCATATGCAGTAGCATCAAAACTATTAGTTGTCTCAGGAATGTCCGCACCGTTTTGGGTCCAAGTATACGAGTAATTACCATCAGATTGAACGTCAAACATAACTTGATCGCCTTCACATGGGGTAAATAACTCTTGACCTGATAGCACTGGTTTTTCATATGAGGTGATAGACATAACATCGCTAAAGGTTTTACATCCGAAATTATTTTCCGAAACAACTGTAATGTCACCACCTTCTGTAATATCATACCAATATAATGGCGGAAATACCGTGTCTAATAATTCACCATTATTAAAGAATATATGCCACCATCCGTTTCCGGACACTGTAATTCTATTTTCATCTCCACGGCAAAATTCCAAAGAGTCTGCCTCGAAAATTGTGAGGCTAGGATTTCCTCTAATTGAAACATTAGTTTGATCTGTTGCCGAGCATCCATTGTCCGCGGTTACGCGCAATCTGTACAAACCATCTATATTTACCAATAATTCTGGATTTGTTGCTCCAGGAATATCAATGTGGCCAAAAGGAGGAGTGTCTATGGACCATTGGTAAACTGAATTTGGAGGAATACTTCCAGTTGGATTTAATAAAGTATCAAAACCTTCACATAGTACAGTAACTGGTGTGCCAAGATCAATATCTACACCGGCGACAAGAGAAGTTTCAACAGAATCTCTAGATTCACATCCTATTTCATTGTAGCCAATTACAGAATACCAACCTGGCTCTGTAATTACAAGTCTGGAAACATCTTCTGCTATTGTATCTGTATAATCAAAATCTTTAAACCAAAATGTACTATCTCTTACATTATTTATATTCGTGACTAAGTCAAGATCTGCATTATCGCATATAGTGAGGTCATCTTTATTAATAGATAAGTTTGGATATTTTAAATGAGTAACAAGTGATGTATCTGATTTAGAACATCCAAATTCATTTGTTACTTTAACTTCATATATTCCAGAAATGGGAGCTTCAATAATTTGATCGAAAGAAATAGTGTCTCTATCTCTTAGCCAAACATATGATTCACCTTGATCCCCGGCATCCAATTGTACAAAATCACCATCGCAAACTTTAATGTTAGCTTCTAAATCAATAGTAATTTCACAACAATTTTGAGGAGCATCAAAAACATTTGGAAAGTTTCTGAAACATGTGAAATCTTCACTAAACTCTATTCTTATATCAACACTGAGTCCGTCGCCTTCTAAGCCAGTTAAAGTATATGTATTGCTATAGGCTCCACCTGCTTCTTCATCGGGTCCAATTGGAAAAACTTGACCATTTATAATAATGTCTCCTACACTTCCATAATCCGCAATAAACCGATCAAAATATATTGTTAGCTCTTGTGTATATAAATTTCGATCAGTATCACAAGGACCTTGGACTCCGACAATAATTGAATCCGCAGCGCAACTCGCTAAAACTTCTAATGGCATACGATTATTACTTAGGGATAAACATTCACCTCTAAGGAATAAATCTCCAATTTTAAGTCCTGGCCACTGTGAAGGATCTGCTATTAAATCGGCTGAACCTCCAATCAAGTAAGAAACACCAACAATGTAATATGTACCTGCGGTAAGTTCTTTAAAATCAGAATCATCCTTGATCATTACAATAGTATCTGCAACAGCATCAACAGCCAAATATGTATAGGCAAGATCTGTGTCATTACTACCAGTTCCTTCTAAGACTACCTTACCAGGACCAGAAATTCCTGATATTAAACCTGCAAGATCTTCAAATCCATTTCTATTAAATGTTAAGACATAGGTGTTACAAGCTTCAAGTTCAACAGAAAGGAAGTTACTAGTACTAAAAGACCCTCCACCAGCATCTGTAATACTTGAAGCCACAAAGCTAGGACAAGGATTACTTGGTGAGAAACCGATTCGATTAAAAATACCTACAACACTTGTATTTTCACCAGAATTATCTATTTCAAATATATACGTTCCACTTGCAGATACTCTAAAATCTGTTCGTGCATATCTTTGGTTTCCGGTTGTGTTACACGTTACACCATTCGAAGCAAATTGAGCAACTTGCATTGATGGATTGGTGTCATAAATGGAATCAGAAATTGAACCAACTTCGGCTCCAAACAATTTATCTAAATTCAATTCTAATGGGAAATCACCACTATTTGCAATTGTAGAATTGTTTGGACAAATATTGGTGCTTTCTGCTTTACAATTGGAATTAATAACAAATTCTGAATCAGAAATATCAAAAAATTGAACACAATCTGTGTCGGCACATCGAATCATGATCCGAGCAAAGTCGGTATTTGCTATTCCTGTTGGAATCGCTACATTAGCCATTCCAGCAGCATAATCCACTTCATTTGCTAATTCTATGATAAATGAGTTTCCTCCATCTATAGAAAGCATGATGTCTACTTTTTCACAGTAATCTTGTGATCCATTTAAATCCCAAGAATAGGGTATAGTTGTTCCAGTTGACAGTAACTCACCTCCGTTGGGGAAATTTACTTCTAATGGACCAAATCTTCCTACTTCTACTTGAAGTTCGTCCCAAGCAATACCACCGCCACCTGGGTGGTTATCTCTGGCAATTAGTCTAAAATGTAAAAGCCTAGCAACATTTGACAAAATCTCATATTGATTTGTGATGTTGTTTAAAATGTCGCTCATTCTTGGGAAAATTCTAACTTTCCCTGCAGTCGAAGGAGGAAAACTTCTAAATATCGGAGTGGTCGCTCTATTAGCTGCCAAATTCCCTACCAATCCTTGAGTAGGAGTTCCTGGTCCATCCTCGTCATACTGCTCCCAAATATAAGTCAGAGTGTTATCTTCTGTATCATCTACCTCTGCCTCCAGTTGGAATGGAGTTTGTTTAGGAATAGTATAAGTCACACCACACACATTGGCATTTACCTGAGGAGGAGTGTTTCCAATATCTCTCATTGTTCCACAAGTTTGCCTGTTGAGGTAAGAAGTCATTCTATCCAGACTATTTGCATGAAAATAGTTATCGGCAGCACCACTAGGTGGAATATTGTGAGCACATCCCGAACCATTATATGACATAATTGTAGTTCCACTACCAATCTCGTATGATGTTGATGAACTAATATTCGTTTGACAGGCACCGCCACTATCGTTAAAGGTGTGAGGAGCTCCAAACATGTGTCCAACTTCATGACCCATTAATCCAAGCCATGAATTATTGGTATTACTTGCATGACCACTCCAGCCACTCGCTTTTCTACTGTCACTACAGACAACACCCAAGCCTGCAACACCACTACCACCGCTTGTCATTTTATGAAAAACATGACCTATATCATATGTATTAATATTGTAGGCATTAGAAACTTCTCTTTGTGCTTCAGCCGGTCGACTTGCATTTGGGTTTAGATTATCTGTTGCTGGATCAGTTCTTAGACCTGGATCTAGTGCAACAAAATTAACTCCTAAGTCTCTTTCATAGAACATCTCAATCCCACTAATCCCACTAACAACTGCTGCTTTTACAGGTGTTGGAGCAGCTCCATTCCCACGATAATACTCACCAGTTGTAATGACTTGAAATCTATATATCCTTAATACTTCTCCAAATGTTTCTTTCGGACCTTTCGCATTGCTATATGGAGTTACATCATTTAATGTGATATCCTTTTCATGATAATCGCAATAATTTTCTGAAAACGATTTTCCTTTACCTCCATCACCGATTTCAATAGTATGGGCGTTCGGATCTGAAATTTCAAAATTTCTAGCAATAGCAATCATCCCTTCATCTGATTCGATATGAGCGAAAACTCCTTCAGGACAAACTGTCAATCTTCCGATATTTTTATTATTGTCTTTTGACTTAAGTCTAAAGGTTTGTATTTCAGGATGCTTGGCTGCAAACTTCTCTTCCATTATGTATCTAGGAGTTGCAATGAATTCAGTGCTCTTAGAATTCGAGGTAGGTAGACTAATTAATTCTTCAAAATTCTCACTTTTCGATTTAAACGCTTTGTTTAACTGACTAATGATTTTATTTTGATTTATAGATACTTGATGGCTTTCGTTTTTAAGGACAGATTGATTTTCTAATCCAGCAGAATGTTGCGCAGAACCACAAACATAAAAAGCCAAGCAATAGGTAATAGTATATATTACTTTTTTCATATTCATCAGGTATTACTTTTCATTATCTAATTGATCACGTAAAATACTAATTATTGTCCAAAAACACAGTCAAATAATCGCAAGTTTATTGGTTAATTAGCGACTTTAGATGTGTGTTTTTAATCTAAATTACCAATGATCATTATCGTGAATAAATGTTTGGAGTAATAGAGATTTTGGTATGCATCCAACTAAAAATACTACTGCTCCTAGTACTAAGTATTCTAATTTGTTTAAAAAGGTTGCCTCAAAGGATAAAAACGAGTGTTTTTTTCAAGAAATTAAGAAGTTTATCAAATAATCATTCAAATTGGTAATTGCCAGTTCAATATTCCAATTGTCTTTATTTCGTGGTTCCACATAATTGGAAATTGCGCGAATCTCCAAGAAATCTACATCCATTATTTTGCAAGCATAGAAAAAACCAGCTCCTTCCATGGATTCTATTTGCGCAGAATATTTGTCTTTGATTTTATTTATTGAAATTTCAGTTCCATGAACTTTATTAACTGTTATAGCAGAAACCTCTTTTATTGGATGATCATTAGAATAATCATTTACAATTGTTCCATCCAAAAATGGGAATGTATCGGCTGATTGAAGACCAAGTTCAAATACATCAGTAAAACTACCGTCCATTTCCTCAACACCAATATCTGCAAATCGTTCAGATGTAACTTGTACGATTTCTCCAAGTCCTAAGGATCGTAAGAATGAACCAGCTAAGCCAACATTAATTGCTAAATCAATTTCAGTGATATTTGACAACCTTGATACATTAAAAGCTGTAAGCATGGCTCCAACACCAGTTACCAATGGGTAAATTCGATGTCCATTTAGTTCAAATTCGAAAAAGGATATTTTTTTGCCGTTTGAAATTAAATATTTAATGAATGGTTCTATTTCGAATGAAGTAGCGGATACAACTAAGATCTTCATTCCTTCTCATATTTTACAGAAATACCTGGGGTTACACCCAATTGTTCATGAACGGAATAAGCTCCATCAATTGCAAATTGATTGTTAAAGCAATAACTCAACCCAAAACTTATATTGCCAGGATTCGAATTAAAACCTAATCTTAGGTTCAATTCTGGAATTAATTGATAATCTATCCCGGAATGAATAGAGAGAGGGCTATCCAAAGATTTATCTCCTTCGGCCACAAAATATACCTTTTCCGTTATGGTATATTTAACGCCTAATCGTAGCCTTGAAGGAATTTCTGTATCCTCTGTCAGATTCTGTTGCCCAGGATTAAATATATGGGCTCCAACCATGATGCTTTCCGTTACTAATGCTTGAATACCAAGTTCAAATGATATTAAAGATTTACTGCCAAAGTTGTCTATTTGTGTATTGAAATAATCCAATTGGACACCAATCTTTAATTTTTTTGTAAGCGGTCTAGCGTACGCTAAACCAAGTTTTTGTTCCTTAAACAATTCAAAACCAAAACTTGAGATTAAAAAGCCAAAGGTTCCAAATCTTTCAAAATTATAAGCTAATCCCATTGAGACAGCTGTAAGTTCTTCTAGATTAAATCTCCTTTCAGAGCTAAGAATAGCTGAAAATCCTTGTACTTCATTCAATCCTGCTTGATTATGAAGAATGGAATTGACACCTGACAAGTTAACTCCTGATCCACCTAAAGACATAGATAATGCCCCGTCTGCTGTAGTAATTCCACGCTGCGCATTAGCATTCATACTAAAGGCAATAATAATAACTAGAAAACAAATTAAACTTCTCAAACTATAGTGATATAATTGTTGTGCAATGAAGTTATAAAATTCTTTTTGAAAAGAATATTTATTTGCAAATTCAAGAGCATAAATTAAAAAATTGTATGGCCAAGTTCAGACAAAGTAATGTAATAAATAATCGAAGATCCTCAGGTTCAGCTTGGTTTGTTCGCCTAATGATAATATCGATTGTGTTAATTGTACTATTGGTATTTGGTGGAATAAAACTAAACGATATGTTTGTTGAGGAAAATGTTCCATCTGAGCTTGGAGATAGGTATTTTTTACCTATTGGTACAAAAGGACAATTGATTCATCATGATTATTATTCTTTAAGCTATAATGAAAAAAAAGAACAGCCCAATTGGGTGGCATATGTGTTAAAAAGAAAGGAATTAAACTTACCCAATGTGAAAAGAAGCAATAAATTTAGACCGGATTACAAAGTAAATACGGGCTCAGCTTTTCATCGAGATTATTCAAATTCAGGGTACACAAGGGGACATATGGCCCCAGCAGGAGACATGGCCTTTAATGAGGAAGCCATGAAACAGAGTTTTTTCATGAGTAATATGTGCCCGCAACTAAGGAATTTTAATGGTGGTATTTGGCGCGAATTGGAAGAGAATGTTAGAGATTGGGCAAATAAAGGGAATGAACTAATCGTAATCAGTGGACCAATATTTGATGATCAAGGTACTGCAAAAAAGATTGGTAAAAATAGGGTAGAAGTGCCTGTTGGCTTTTTTAAAGTATTGCTAGAATATGATAAAAATAAACCACATAAGTCTAAAGCAATAGCGTATCATTTTCCTCATGAGAGCTCAAATCGACCATTGAATGATTATGCAACTAGCATAGATGATTTGGAGAAGCTGATTAATATTGATTTTTTTTCTGATATGCTTGACGATAAAGAAGAAGAGGAAATCGAATCTCAATTTGATTTGAATTTATGGAGATACGATCAAAATAAATTTAGGAAAAGGATAAATTCTTGGAACAATAATTAATCTCTAGAATTACCTACTGTTTGTATACCAGACCCATTATTTAAAAGATCCTTGTTTGGAGAAATATAATTTCGCACATATTTTTGCCAAGGGGTATGATGATGATGATTTTCAGCATAAAATGACATGATCATTTCGAAAGTGTTTACGTCTTGATAACCTGGTATGGCTTGAATGATGTTGAGGTTTTCGTCGATGAAAACTAATGTAGGAAAGCTTAAACGATTGTTGGTTATATGAGCGGCGAGTTCATGATAACCTCTTTTAGTGGATTTTACATATTTATATTCTTTTCCTTTAAAGAGAATGTCAGTTTTTTGCTCGGCATTAAACTTTACAGGAAGGAAGTTTTCATTTAAATAATCGGAAATGTAATCTCTTTGAAAAGTGTTACTTTCCATTTTTTTGCACCATCCGCACCAATCGGTATAAATGTCGATTACCATTTTTTTATTGGTGGTTTTACTCAATTCTATTGCTTCTTCAAATGTCAACCAATTGACATTGCCCTTTTGGGCATAGATTCCAGAAACGAAATTAAGTAAAAACAATGTTGCAAAAAATGCTCTAGCGGTCATAAATTTTAGCTAACATTCACAAAGTAACAATTTGTAATATGATTATGCAAAGTGAAAAGAGCTATAAGGAGCTTTTTAAATTAATTTTAACGCTAATTAACACTATCTAGAGCTGAGACATGGTGAATTTGATCTTTGTCTAAATAATACTTCTTTTCAAGCTTGCCAATAACGATTGGAGCCTTGAGCCCGTCAGCTATTAATTTGGAAGAAGTTATTATTCTTGCCTCGTCCCAAAGCCCCTTTTTTATCAGGTCTTTTAGGACTTTAGCTCCACCTTCTACAAGATATGAGTAGATCTCCATTTGGAAAAGCTTTGAATTAAGATTACCCCAAAAATTATCATCAAATTTGATTTTAATTAATTGTTTTGAATCTAATTTTTTGTTTTCAATTTCATTTATAAAAATACTGGGAAAATCATCAGACCATATCTGATGAGATTTAGGGATTTTTAAATTGCGATCAAGGATGATACGAATTGGATTTTGGCCAGAAACTAACCTTGTCGTTAATTTTGGGTTGTCAATTATGGCTGTATTAGTGCCAATTAATATTCCATCCACATTACTTCTCCATTTATGAACTTCAAGGTCAGTAATTTCATTGCTAATTTTTATTCTTTGTCCAATTTTAGAGATGTATCGATCTCTTGACTGGGCAAATTTGATAATAACGTAAGGTTTTTCGCTTAGATTTTTTTTGAATTTTGCAATAATACGATTCCCCAATTCTGTTTGTATTCCTGTTGTTACTTTTACTCCATTTTCTTCCAAGATCTTAATGCCTTTTCCTTTGATTTGCTCATTGGGATCAGTAGAAGAGATAACCACATGTTTTATTTTATTTTTTAAAATAAGCGAGGTACAGGGTGGCGTTTTGGAATCTATACAACAAGGTTCCAAACTTACATAAAGAGTTGCTTTTGGAATTAGGCCAACATCTTCTTTTTTAACACTGCGAATGCAATTTACTTCTGCATGAGGGCCACCAAAACTCTTATGATAACCTTGACCAATTATTCTGTCATCATATACTAATACTGAACCAACCATAGGATTGGTTTTCGTGTTTTTGCCTGCCTTTAGAGCAAGTTCAAAACATTTTTTGATATATATCTGATGGTTGCTGTCTGACAAATTCCTAATTTATTATTTTAAGTTTTTCTAAGCAATAATCAACTTCTTCTTTGGTGGTGAGGTGTGAAAAGGAAAACCTAACTGTTTTCCTAGTTGATTCATGCGCTATGGCTTTTAAGACATGCGAGTCTTTTTCTACCCCAGAACTGCAAGCACTTCCAGATGAAACACTAATACCAGATATATCTAAATTGAAAACTAAAAGATCAACTTTTTCTGAAGGAGGAAAAGAGACGCTACTAATATTATATAAATAATTAGATTCTCGAGATCCATTAATTCGAACGTTAGGTAGTAGAGTTAACAACTCCTCTTCAAAATAGCTTCGTAATGCAGATGTTTGGGAGTGCCTGTCATTAAGTTCTAGGTATGCCATTTCAGTTGCTTTGGCAAAGCCATGAATTCCGATAACATTTTCAGTGCCTGATCTCATGTTTCTTTCTTGGCCGCCACCAAAGAGTAATGGGTTTATTTTAATATTTTCGTTTATATAAACAAATCCAGTTCCTTTTGGTCCATAAAGTTTATGAGCTGATGCACTTAAAAAGGATATTTTATTTTCTTGGACATCAAAGTTATACTTTCCGAAAGTTTGAGCAATATCGCTATGAAAATATGCATTATGCAATTCACATAAATCTGCAATTCGATTAAGTTCGATCATAGATCCAATTTCATTGTTAGCATGCATAATGCTGACCATACTTTTGGATTGAGAAGATTCTAATTCTAATTCCAATTGTTGATAATCTATGTGCCCATTTTTGTCAACGTTTAAATAAACTATTTGTAGATCTGAATTAACGGTTTGAAGGTAGGTTAATGTGTTGAGTACGCAAGGATGCTCGATAGTGCTAGTTATGATTTTGGTTACATGCAGGTCGTGAATTGCGGCTTTTAAAACCATATTATTACTTTCTGTTGCTCCTGCTGTAAAAAAGATTTCTCCCAATGAAGCTTTGATTGTATTCGCAATTGTTTTTCTTGCTTCTTCTACTATGGTTTTTGCCTTGCGTCCATGGGCATGAATGGAAGATGGATTTCCAGGGTATAAATCCATGACTTCAATCATCGCTTCTTTTACCTCTGGAATAAGAGGTGTTGTAGAAGCGTAATCCAAATAAATTTTCATAGAAATTAACTTAATGTTGAATCAAACCAAGCTTGAACAATTTGCATTTCACTATGTTCATTGGATTGGTGTTTAAATTCATTTGAGCTACAATCGTAATTGTAATCATCGGCCCATGATTTATGATTAGCGGCTAAGTCTTTTATGGCATCCAGAATAAATTTGCATTCTTGGTCAGTCATGGTGGGGTGGAGAGACATTCTTATCCATCCCGGTTTTTGAGTTAAATCTCCAAAAGAAATTTTATCTGTAATGTTTTTTGAAAACTCTTTGCTAACTTCCAAAAGATAATGACCATAGGTTCCTGCACAAGAACATCCTCCTCGGACTTGAATTCCGTATCGATCATTTAGTAGTTTGACCGCAAGATTATAATGTAAGTCTTCTATATAAAATGAGATTATACTTAAACGATCTCTAACATCATTTGCTAAAACATGTAGATTGTCAATTTTATCTAGTACGGGCCAAGCCAACTCAAGTAATTCATGTTCTCTTTTGATTATCTTATCTGTATTCATTTCATCCTTTAGTTGGATGCAAAGCGCAACGCGCATCGTTTGGAGGAAAGCTGGTGTGCCACCATCTTCCCTAGCTTCAATTTCATCATGATACTTATGCTCGCCCCATGGGTTTGTCCAATCAACTGTACCGCCACCAGGGTTATCTGGGATCTTATTGTTATAAAGATTATGATTAAAAATTAAAATGCCAGTTGTTGATGGCCCTCCCAAGAATTTATGTGGAGAAAAGAAAATAGCATCCAGATAAGCATCTGGATCTTTTGGGTGCATATCAATATCAATGTATGGCGCACTACATGCAAAATCGACAAAACAAAATCCTCCCACTTTATGCATTTTTTTTGCAATTTCTTGATAAGGCGTAAATATTCCTGTAACATTTGAGCAAGACGTTATAGCTGCAATTTTTGTTTTACGATGTTTATATTTTTCTAATAATTTGTCTAAGCATTCCAGATCGACTTTGCCTTTCATACATGGATCAATTATTTCTAGATCAGCAACCGTTTCCAACCAAGAGGTTTGGTTAGAATGATGCTCCATATGCGTACAAAAGATAATTGGTCGGTCTTCTTCTTTCAGGTCAATATATTTGTGATATTTTTCATGTACTCGAAGTCCCAGGATTCTTTGAAACTTATTTACAACACCAGTCATTCCACTGTTGGAAGAAATTAAAATGTCCGTTTCATTGGCATTGACATGTCTTCGAATGATGTCTTTTGCCAAATGATAAGCATGAGTCATGGTACACCCCGTTACAGTTGTTTCTGTATGCGTGTTGCCAACAAACGGATAGATCTTTTCTTCCATTATTTTTTCAAGTGGAGCATACATTCTTCCGCTCGCGATCCAATCAGCATAAATAATATTTTTGACACCATATGGCGTTTCAAATTTCTGATTGTTTCCTATGACATTTCGACGAAATTTGTCAAAATAAGCTTCCAAAGATTTTGTACTGATACTTGAATCCGTTTTCATAGGTGTATTATTTTATTGATCTAAGATAGCTTTTACTTTTTGAATTAATGCATTGGCTTCATCGATGGATTTAGCTTCAGCATATACACGTATTATAGGTTCTGTATTAGATTTTCTTAGATGGACCCAGCCATTTTTAAAATCTATTTTTAATCCGTCAACTGTATTTAGTTTTTCATTTTGAAAACTATTTTTCAATGAATCAATCATTTCGTTGATATTGACAGTTTCATCCAAGTCAATTCTATTTTTTATAATGGTATACTCTGGGTATGTTTTTTTTAGTTCAGAAAGACTCATGCTTTTTTCTGCTAATAGATTTAGAACCATAACAATCCCAACTAGCGCATCGCGCCCGTAATGTAGGGCTGGATAAATAATACCCCCATTACCTTCACCTCCAATGACAGCGTTTTCTGCTTTCATTGTATTTACAACATTTACTTCTCCCACTGCAGATGCAAAATAATCTCCACCATGTTTTTTTGTAACATCATTTAGCGCCCTAGTAGACGACAAGTTGGAAACTGTATTTCCTGCTGTTTTGCTAAGTACGAAATCAGCACAAGCAACTAAGCTGTATTCTTCTCCAAAATAACTTCCGTCTTCGTTGACAAAAGCCAATCTATCTACATCAGGATCAACAGCTATGCCGAGATCTGCTTTGAAATTAATCACCGCTTCTGAAAGTCCGCTTAAATGTTTAGGTAATGGTTCTGGATTATGAGCAAATTCTCCAGTTAGAGCCTTGTTAATAACCTTGAAATTGCAATTTAATTTTTCCAATAAAGGAACAATGGCTAAACTTCCGGTTGAATTTATGGCATCTAAAACAATACTGAATTCAGATTTTTTTATCAATTCTATATCAAATATCGGAAGAGCTAGAATTTTGTTTATGTGATATTCTATATATTCGGAATTTGTCGAATACTTGCCAAGGGAATCAATGTTGACAAAGTTGATTTCTTTCTGTTCAATAATATCTAGAATTTCCTTTCCTGCTTGTTTAGAAATAAATTCTCCTTTGTAATTAAGAAATTTAAGGGCGTTCCATTCTTTGGGATTGTGCGAAGCTGTAAATATGATTCCACCAGCTGCTTCTTCATTTGTAACTGCCATTTCAACGGTAGGTGTAGTAGATAGGCCAAGATCAACGACATCAAATCCAAGACTCAAAAGTGTTTGGGTTGCCAAATTGCTGACAATTTCACCAGAAATTCTTCCATCTCTTCCAACAACAATTTTTCTTAATGAGCTATTCTTAGAAAGCCAAGTAGCATAGGCAGCTGTACTTTCCACTATATCAATTGGCGTTAGGTTTTTCCCGATCTCACCACCAATAGTTCCTCTTGTTCCGGAAATAGATTTTATTAAAGCCAAATTACAGTGTTTTATTTTTTAGAATGCCAACAAATCTAATAATTATGCTCAAATGAAAGCTTTAATATCATGCTATTTCTTTAAATTGGCTTTGTACTAATTTTTAATAATTGTTAGAAAGTATATTAGAATGGGACCTCAGTGTTTTTAGATTTATTAATCTAGAAATGAGTAATTCATTTTTTGATTTGATTTTGCCTATTCTTCGCAATAAGTTGGTATGGCTTCCTTTGTATATCTTTTTTATTTATAAAATATTCCGCGAATATGGAAAGAAAGGGGCATATGTACTTGGTGTTTCCGTTTTAGCTTTTGCTAGTTCAGATGGGATTAGCTCTCAGGTATTGAAAAAGCATTTCGAACGCCCTCGTCCATGTCATACGTATAGCGATGTTACAGAAATAAACCTTAGAGTTAGGTGTGGTAGAGCTTTTAGTTTTACATCATCACATGCAACAAATCATTTTGCTGTAGCGGCATTTTTTGGATTGTTGTGGATGAATTATAAATGGATATTATTATTATGGGCTGCTGCAATATCGTTTTCTCAAATTTATGTTGGAGTCCATTATCCCTTAGATATTATTGGGGGAGCTATATTGGGATTATTAATTGGAATAGTCTTCGGAAAGATAGGTATTCATATTATTAAAAAATATATTTACAACACTAATTCAATAAAAGCTTAATTTGGAAATCTTAGACGGAAAGCAACTCTCAATTCAAATAAAAGAAGAGATAGCCGCAGAAGTGGAATATCTAAATAGTAATCTGCCAAGGCCACCTCATTTGGCTGCTGTATTAGTTGGCGACAATAGAGCAAGTAAAACATATGTAAATAATAAGGTCCGTTCTTGTGAAAAAGTGGGATTTAATTCTAGCCTTATTGAAAGATCGGAAGATTTAAGTCAGGAAGAATTACTAGAAATAGTGAATCAATTGAATAATGATGAAGAAATAGATGGCTTCATTGTTCAACTTCCTCTTCCAAAACATATAAATGATGCTGAAATTCTATTGGCCATCGACCCAATGAAAGACGTAGACGGGTTTCATCCATTTAATTTTGGCTGTATGGCGCAAGGATTGGATTGTTATATTCCTGCAACACCCTTTGGTATTCTGAAAATTATCGAGAGGTATAATATTGAAACTGAAGGAAAACATGTTGTCGTACTTGGAAGAAGTAATATTGTTGGTACACCTATGAGTATACTGTTGAGTAGAAAAGCGTATCCAGGAAATGCAACAGTTACACTGACGCATAGTAGAACAAAAGACCTTGATGAAGTGCTTAAATCTGCAGATATAATCATCGCCGCCATTGGGATTGCCGAATTTGTCAAAGCTGATATGGTTAAAGAAGGTGCAGTAATAATAGATGTCGGAATTAATTCATTACCTGATGAAAGTAGAAAGAAAGGGTATCGGTTGGTAGGTGATGTAGATTTTGTAAATGTGTCAGATAAATGTAGTTATATAACTCCTGTGCCAGGAGGAGTGGGACCCATGACAGTTACCGCTTTGTTGATGAATACCTTGAAATCATATAAAAAGAAATTCAATATAAAGGCATGAATTGTATTCAAGGAAACACAATGCTTCTTAGGGAGATTGTCCAGATTCTATCACTGCTTGGAAATGAACACTACAGCAGTCCACTTACAATATTTGAAGGAACATCCTTAGGCAAACACTTTAGGCATGTATATGAATTTTATTTGCCAATAGTTAATCATGCGACTAATGAAGAGCTCGATTATAGTGCACGAAAAAGAGATTTGTCATTGGAGATAAATGTAAGTCATGCAAAGCATAGTTATGAGGAATTAATTTTAGACCTGATTGATTTAGATGTAAATAAAAAGGTAAAAATAATAACAGATTTTGATCCAAATTGCAATTTGGAAAGATGTTTTGTTGACTCCAGTGTAGGTCGCGAATTGATGTACGCATATGATCATGCTGTTCATCATTTAGCAATGATTAGAATTGGAATTCAAAATCATTTTCCTTCGATTAAAATTAAAAAGGAATTGGGCGTTGCTCCTTCAACTCTAAAACATAATTGATTAATCACCATCAATGAAAAGCTATTTACAGTACTCATTTCCCATCAAAGAGGATGATCAAGAAGTGTCAATCGCATGGTTGGATTTCTTTGGATTTGAAATGATCCTACAAGAAACGAACTTTTTAAAGGGATATATACCTGTTGATGAATCAGCAGGTATAGAATTAGATTTACTTTCTCAAAAACTAGGAATAGACAAATTATTAATACAAATAGAAGAAGTAGAGAATAAGAATTGGAATGAAGAATGGGAATCAAATTTTTCGCCAATCAATGTAGATGACAAGGTTTATATACGAGCTGATTTTCATGAATCTAATAC
>CANNZV010005476.1:23-26774 GCA_947561585.1 Caprella mutica
TATGAAGTAGTTCGATATTATTTGTATTGACTGTAAGTAGATATTGTATGAATGTTCTTCACCGTAAGAGTTCATCCCTAGTGGAATATTATTTGTATTGACTGTAAATAGATATTGTATGAATGTTCTTCACCGTAAGAGTTCATCCCTAGTGGAATATTATTTGTATTGACTGTAAGTAGATATTGTATGAATGTTCTTCACCGTAAGAGTTCATCCCTAGTGGAATATTATTTGTATTGACTGTAAATAGATATTGTATGAATGTTCTTCACCGTAAGAGTTCATCCCTAGTGGAATATTATTTCTATTGACTGTAAATAGATATTGTATGAATGTTCTTCACCGTAAGAGTTCATCCCTAGTGGAATATTATTTGTATTGACTGTAAATAGATATTGTATGAATGTTCTTCACCGTAAGAGTTCATCCCTAGTGGAATATTATTTCTATTGACTGTAAATAGATATTGTATGAATGTTCTTCACCGTAAGAGTTCATCCCTAGTGGAATATTATTTGTATTGACTGTAAATAGATATTGTATGAATGTTCTTCACCGTAAGAGTTCATCCCTAGTGGAATATTATTTGTACTGACTGTAAATAGATATTGTATGAATGTTCTTCACCGTAAGAGTTCATCCCTAGTGGAATATTATTTGTATTGACTGTAAATAGATATTGTATGAATGTTCTTCACCGTAAGAGTTCATCCCTAGTGGAATATTATTTGTACTGACTGTAAATAGATATTGTATGAATGTTCTTCACCGTAAGAGTTCATCCCTAGTGGAATATTATTTGTATTGACTGTAAATAGATATTGTATGAATGTTCTTCACCGTAAGAGTTCATCCCTAGTGGAATATTATTTGTATTGACTGTAAATAGATATTGTGTGAATGTTCTTCACCGTAAGAGTTCATCCCTAGTGGAATATTATTTGTATTGACTGTAAATAGATATTGTATGAATGTTCTTCACCGTAAGAGTTCATCCCTAGTGGAATATTATTTGTATTGACTGTAAATAGATATTGTGTGAATGTTCTTCACCGTAAGAGTTCATCCCTAGTGGAATATTATTTGTATTGACTGTAAATAGATATTGTATGAATGTTCTTCACCGTAAGAGTTCATCCCTAGTGGAATATTATTTGTACTGACTGTAAATAGATATTGTATGAATGTTCTTCACCGTAAGAGTTCATCCCTAGTGGAATATTATTTGTATTGACTGTAAATAGATATTGTATGAATGTTCTTCACCGTAAGAGTTCATCCCTAGTGGAATATTATTTGTATTGACTGTAAATAGATATTGTATGAATGTTCTTCACCGTAAGAGTTCATCCCTAGTGGAATATTATTTGTACTGACTGTAAATAGATATTGTATGAATGTTCTTCACCGTAAGAGTTCATCCCTAGTGGAATATTATTTGTATTGACTGTAAATAGATATTGTATGAATGTTCTTCACCGTAAGAGTTCATCCCTAGTGGAATATTAATTGTAGTGACTGTAAAAAGATATTGTAAGAATGTTCTTCACCGTAAGAGTTCATCCCTAGTGGAATATTATTTGTATTGACTGTAAATAGATATTGTATGAATGTTCTTCACCGTAAGAGTTCATCCCTAGTGGAATATTATTTGTACTGACTGTAAATAGATATTGTATGAATGTTCTTCACCGTAAGAGTTCATCCCTAGTGGAATATTATTTGTATTGACTGTAAATAGATATTGTATGAATGTTCTTCACCGTAAGAGTTCATCCCTAGTGGAATATTATTTGTATTGACTGTAAATAGATATTGTGTGAATGTTCTTCACCGTAAGAGTTCATCCCTAGTGGAATATTATTTGTATTGACTGTAAATAGATATTGTATGAATGTTCTTCACCGTAAGAGTTCATCCCTAGTGGAATATTATTTGTATTGACTGTAAATAGATATTGTGTGAATGTTCTTCACCGTAAGAGTTCATCCCTAGTGGAATATTATTTGTATTGACTGTAAATAGATATTGTATGAATGTTCTTCACCGTAAGAGTTCATCCCTAGTGGAATATTATTTGTACTGACTGTAAATAGATATTGTATGAATGTTCTTCACCGTAAGAGTTCATCCCTAGTGGAATATTATTTGTATTGACTGTAAATAGATATTGTATGAATGTTCTTCACCGTAAGAGTTCATCCCTAGTGGAATATTATTTGTATTGACTGTAAATAGATATTGTATGAATGTTCTTCACCGTAAGAGTTCATCCCTAGTGGAATATTATTTGTACTGACTGTAAATAGATATTGTATGAATGTTCTTCACCGTAAGAGTTCATCCCTAGTGGAATATTATTTGTATTGACTGTAAATAGATATTGTATGAATGTTCTTCACCGTAAGAGTTCATCCCTAGTGGAATATTATTTGTACTGACTGTAAATAGATATTGTATGAATGTTCTTCACCGTAAGAGTTCATCCCTAGTGGAATATTATTTGTATTGACTGTAAATAGATATTGTATGAATGTTCTTCACCGTAAGAGTTCATCCCTAGTGGAATATTATTTGTACTGACTGTAAATAGATATTGTATGAATGTTCTTCACCGTAAGAGTTCATCCCTAGTGGAATATTATTTGTATTGACTGTAAATAGATATTGTGTGAATGTTCTTCACCGTAAGAGTTCATCCCTAGTGGAATATTATTTGTACTGACTGTAAATAGATATTGTATGAATGTTCTTCACCGTAAGAGTTCATCCCTAGTGGAATATTATTTGTATTGACTGTAAATAGATATTGTATGAATGTTCTTCACCGTAAGAGTTCATCCCTAGTGGAATATTATTTGTATTGACTGTAAATAGATATTGTATGAATGTTCTTCACCGTAAGAGTTCATCCCTAGTGGAATATTATTTGTACTGACTGTAAATAGATATTGTATGAATGTTCTTCACCGTAAGAGTTCATCCCTAGTGGAATATTATTTGTATTGACTGTAAATAGATATTGTATGAATGTTCTTCACCGTAAGAGTTCATCCCTAGTGGAATATTATTTGTATTGACTGTAAATAGATATTGTATGAATGTTCTTCACCGTAAGAGTTCATCCCTAGTGGAATATTATTTGTATTGACTGTAAGTAGATATTGTATGAATGTTCTTCACCGTAAGAGTTCATCCCTAGTGGAATATTATTTGTATTGACTGTAAATAGATATTGTATGAATGTTCTTCACCGTAAGAGTTCATCCCTAGTGGAATATTATTTCTATTGACTGTAAATAGATATTGTATGAATGTTCTTCACCGTAAGAGTTCATCCCTAGTGGAATATTATTTGTATTGACTGTAAATAGATATTGTATGAATGTTCTTCACCGTAAGAGTTCATCCCTAGTGGAATATTATTTCTATTGACTGTAAATAGATATTGTATGAATGTTCTTCACCGTAAGAGTTCATCCCTATCGGAATATTATTTGTATTGACTGTAAATAGATATTGTATGAATGTTCTTCACCGTAAGAGTTCATCCCTAGTGGAATATTATTTGTACTGACTGTAAATAGATATTGTATGAATGTTCTTCACCGTAAGAGTTCATCCCTAGTGGAATATTATTTGTATTGACTGTAAATAGATATTGTATGAATGTTCTTCACCGTAAGAGTTCATCCCTAGTGGAATATTATTTGTATTGACTGTAAATAGATATTGTATGAATGTTCTTCACCGTAAGAGTTCATCCCTAGTGGAATATTATTTGTACTGACTGTAAATAGATATTGTATGAATGTTCTTCACCGTAAGAGTTCATCCCTAGTGGAATATTATTTGTATTGACTGTAAATAGATATTGTATGAATGTTCTTCACCGTAAGAGTTCATCCCTAGTGGAATATTATTTGTATTGACTGTAAATAGATATTGTGTGAATGTTCTTCACCGTAAGAGTTCATCCCTAGTGGAATATTATTTGTATTGACTGTAAATAGATATTGTATGAATGTTCTTCACCGTAAGAGTTCATCCCTAGTGGAATATTATTTGTATTGACTGTAAATAGATATTGTGTGAATGTTCTTCACCGTAAGAGTTCATCCCTAGTGGAATATTATTTGTATTGACTGTAAATAGATATTGTATGAATGTTCTTCACCGTAAGAGTTCATCCCTAGTGGAATATTATTTGTACTGACTGTAAATAGATATTGTATGAATGTTCTTCACCGTAAGAGTTCATCCCTAGTGGAATATTATTTGTATTGACTGTAAATAGATATTGTATGAATGTTCTTCACCGTAAGAGTTCATCCCTAGTGGAATATTATTTGTATTGACTGTAAATAGATATTGTATGAATGTTCTTCACCGTAAGAGTTCATCCCTAGTGGAATATTATTTGTACTGACTGTAAATAGATATTGTATGAATGTTCTTCACCGTAAGAGTTCATCCCTAGTGGAATATTATTTGTATTGACTGTAAATAGATATTGTATGAATGTTCTTCACCGTAAGAGTTCATCCCTAGTGGAATATTATTTGTACTGACTGTAAATAGATATTGTATGAATGTTCTTCACCGTAAGAGTTCATCCCTAGTGGAATATTATTTGTATTGACTGTAAATAGATATTGTATGAATGTTCTTCACCGTAAGAGTTCATCCCTAGTGGAATATTATTTGTACTGACTGTAAATAGATATTGTATGAATGTTCTTCACCGTAAGAGTTCATCCCTAGTGGAATATTATTTGTATTGACTGTAAATAGATATTGTATGAATGTTCTTCACCGTAAGAGTTCATCCCTAGTGGAATATTATTTGTATTGACTGTAAATAGATATTGTGTGAATGTTCTTCACCGTAAGAGTTCATCCCTAGTGGAATATTATTTGTATTGACTGTAAATAGATATTGTATGAATGTTCTTCACCGTAAGAGTTCATCCCTAGTGGAATATTATTTGTATTGACTGTAAATAGATATTGTGTGAATGTTCTTCACCGTAAGAGTTCATCCCTAGTGGAATATTATTTGTATTGACTGTAAATAGATATTGTATGAATGTTCTTCACCGTAAGAGTTCATCCCTAGTGGAATATTATTTGTACTGACTGTAAATAGATATTGTATGAATGTTCTTCACCGTAAGAGTTCATCCCTAGTGGAATATTATTTGTATTGATTGTAAATAGATATTGTATGAATGTTCTTCACCGTAAGAGTTCATCCCTAGTGGAATATTATTTGTATTGACTGTAAATAGATATTGTATGAATGTTCTTCACCGTAAGAGTTCATCCCTAGTGGAATATTATTTGTACTGACTGTAAATAGATATTGTATGAATGTTCTTCACCGTAAGAGTTCATCCCTAGTGGAATATTATTTGTATTGACTGTAAATAGATATTGTATGAATGTTCTTCACCGTAAGAGTTCATCCCTAGTGGAATATTATTTGTACTGACTGTAAATAGATATTGTATGAATGTTCTTCACCGTAAGAGTTCATCCCTAGTGGAATATTATTTGTATTGACTGTAAATAGATATTGTATGAATGTTCTTCACCGTAAGAGTTCATCCCTAGTGGAATATTATTTGTACTGACTGTAAATAGATATTGTATGAATGTTCTTCACCGTAAGAGTTCATCCCTAGTGGAATATTATTTGTATTGACTGTAAATAGATATTGTGTGAATGTTCTTCACCGTAAGAGTTCATCCCTAGTGGAATATTATTTGTACTGACTGTAAATAGATATTGTGTGAATGTTCTTCACCGTAAGAGTTCATCCCTAGTGGAATATTATTTGTATTGACTGTAAATAGATATTGTATGAATGTTCTTCACCGTAAGAGTTCATCCCTAGTGGAATATTATTTGTATTGACTGTAAATAGATATTGTATGAATGTTCTTCACCGTAAGAGTTCATCCCTAGTGGAATATTATTTGTACTGACTGTAAATAGATATTGTATGAATGTTCTTCACCGTAAGAGTTCATCCCTAGTGGAATATTATTTGTATTGACTGTAAATAGATATTGTATGAATGTTCTTCACCGTAAGAGTTCATCCCTAGTGGAATATTATTTGTATTGACTGTAAATAGATATTGTATGAATGTTCTTCACCATAAGAGTTCATCCCTAGTGGAATATTATTTGTACTGACTGTAAGTAGATATTGTATGAATGTTCTTCACCGTAAGAGTTCATCCCTAGTGGAATATTATTTGTATTGATTGTAAATAGATATTGTATGAATGTTCTTCACCGTAAGAGTTCATCCCTAGTGGAATATTATTTGTATTGACTGTAAATAGATATTGTATGAATGTTCTTCACCGTAAGAGTTCATCCCTAGTGGAATATTATTTGTACTGACTGTAAATAGATATTGTATGAATGTTCTTCACCGTAAGAGTTCATCCCTAGTGGAATATTATTTGTATTGACTGTAAATAGATATTGTATGAATGCTCTTCACCGTAAGAGTTCATCCCTAGTGGAATATTATTTGTATTGACTGTAAATAGATATTGTATGAATGTTCTTCACCGTAAGAGTTCATCCCTAGTGGAATATTATTTGTACTGACTGTAAATAGATATTGTATGAATGTTCTTCACCGTAAGAGTTCATCCCTAGTGGAATATTATTTGTATTGACTGTAAATAGATATTGTGTGAATGTTCTTCACCGTAAGAGTTCATCCCTAGTGGAATATTATTTGTATTGACTGTAAATAGATATTGTATGAATGTTCTTCACCGTAAGAGTTCATCCCTAGTGGAATATTATTTGTACTGACTGTAAATAGATATTGTATGAATGTTCTTCACCGTAAGAGTTCATCCCTAGTGGAATATTATTTGTATTGACTGTAAATAGATATTGTATGAATGTTCTTCACCGTAAGAGTTCATCCCTAGTGGAATATTATTTGTACTGACTGTAAATAGATATTGTATGAATGTTCTTCACCGTAAGAGTTCATCCCTAGTGGAATATTATTTGTATTGACTGTAAATAGATATTGTATGAATGTTCTTCACCGTAAGAGTTCATCCCTAGTGGAATATTATTTGTATTGACTGTAAATAGATATTGTATGAATGTTCTTCACCGTAAGAGTTCATCCCTAGTGGAATATTATTTGTATTGACTGTAAATAGATATTGTATGAATGTTCTTCACCGTAAGAGTTCATCCCTAGTGGAATATTATTTGTATTGACTGTAAATAGATATTGTGTGAATGTTCTTCACCGTAAGAGTTCATCCCTAGTGGAATATTATTTGTATTGACTGTAAATAGATATTGTATGAATGTTCTTCACCGTAAGAGTTCATCCCTAGTGGAATATTATTTGTACTGACTGTAAATAGATATTGTATGAATGTTCTTCACCGTAAGAGTTCATCCCTAGTGGAATATTATTTGTATTGACTGTAAATAGATATTGTATGAATGTTCTTCACCGTAAGAGTTCATCCCTAGTGGAATATTATTTGTATTGACTGTAAATAGATATTGTATGAATGTTCTTCACCGTAAGAGTTCATCCCTAGTGGAATATTATTTGTACTGACTGTAAATAGATATTGTATGAATGTTCTTCACCGTAAGAGTTCATCCCTAGTGGAATATTATTTGTATTGACTGTAAATAGATATTGTATGAATGTTCTTCACCGTAAGAGTTCATCCCTAGTGGAATATTATTTGTACTGACTGTAAATAGATATTGTATGAATGTTCTTCACCGTAAGAGTTCATCCCTAGTGGAATATTATTTGTATTGACTGTAAATAGATATTGTATGAATGTTCTTCACCGTAAGAGTTCATCCCTAGTGGAATATTATTTGTACTGACTGTAAATAGATATTGTATGAATGTTCTTCACCGTAAGAGTTCATCCCTAGTGGAATATTATTTGTATTGA
Source organism: Caprella mutica (assembly GCA_947561585.1). Lineage (NCBI taxonomy): Eukaryota > Metazoa > Arthropoda > Malacostraca > Amphipoda > Caprellidae > Caprella > Caprella mutica. The sequence goes on from CANNZV010005476.1 coordinate 8,006, forward strand.
CTGTAAATAGATATTGTATGAATGTTCTTCACCGTAAGAGTTCATCCCTAGTGGAATATTATTTGTATTGACTGTAAATAGATATTGTATGAATGTTCTTCACCGTAAGAGTTCATCCCTAGTGGAATATTATTTGTACTGACTGTAAATAGATATTGTATGAATGTTCTTCACCGTAAGAGTTCATCCCTAGTGGAATATTATTTGTATTGACTGTAAATAGATATTGTATGAATGTTCTTCACCGTAAGAGTTCATCCCTAGTGGAATATTATTTGTACTGACTGTAAATAGATATTGTATGAATGTTCTTCACCGTAAGAGTTCATCCCTAGTGGAATATTATTTGTATTGACTGTAAATAGATATTGTATGAATGTTCTTCACCGTAAGAGTTCATCCCTAGTGGAATATTATTTGTATTGACTGTAAATAGATATTGTATGAATGTTCTTCACCGTAAGAGTTCATCCCTAGTGGAATATTATTTGTACTGACTGTAAATAGATATTGTATGAATGTTCTTCACCGTAAGAGTTCATCCCTAGTGGAATATTATTTGTATTGACTGTAAATAGATATTGTATGAATGTTCTTCACCGTAAGAGTTCATCCCTAGTGGAATATTATTTGTACTGACTGTAAATAGATATTGTATGAATGTTCTTCACCGTAAGAGTTCATCCCTAGTGGAATATTATTTGTATTGACTGTAAATAGATATTGTATGAATGTTCTTCACCGTAAGAGTTCATCCCTAGTGGAATATTATTTGTACTGACTGTAAATAGATATTGTATGAATGTTCTTCACCGTAAGAGTTCATCCCTAGTGGAATATTATTTGTATTGACTGTAAATAGATATTGTGTGAATGTTCTTCACCGTAAGAGTTCATCCCTAGTGGAATATTATTTGTACTGACTGTAAATAGATATTGTATGAATGTTCTTCACCGTAAGAGTTCATCCCTAGTGGAATATTATTTGTATTGACTGTAAATAGATATTGTATGAATGTTCTTCACCGTAAGAGTTCATCCCTAGTGGAATATTATTTGTATTGACTGTAAATAGATATTGTATGAATGTTCTTCACCGTAAGAGTTCATCCCTAGTGGAATATTATTTGTACTGACTGTAAATAGATATTGTATGAATGTTCTTCACCGTAAGAGTTCATCCCTAGTGGAATATTATTTGTATTGACTGTTGTAAGGGGTCCAAAACTATCCTAGGACTGTTACACTTCCTATAGTTTTGTACTATTTTTATAGTAAACACCTAGTAGGACGAAACTTTAAAAGCCAAATGTATTGAACCGAAAGCTGTTCACTAATAGAATACAGCTGACCAAAGAAGGTTATTAAAAGTCTGATAAACACAGTGCATAGCTCTATCTGTTACGCTGTCATAAATAGGAGTGATATATTAAACCATGTAAGTGTTTATTTGTTATGATCGTTAATCAATTGATTATAGTTTGTTAACATGATTATTTATAGTTAAGTGATAATTTATTTTACATATTTTCTTTATTGCCATTTATTTCATTTGTGTATTTTATATTACAGCTGGTCCCCATTTATCCATACCCCATTTATCCATACCCCATTTATCCCTACCCCTTTTATCCCTATCCCTATTTACCTATATGGTAAATCCCTAATCCTATACGGATATACCCCTTTCCCTATCTTGCCTACCCTTAGTATTCCCATGCCTAATTATCCTCCACCTTCACAAACAAATAATAGTTATTCTTTATTTAGTCATTACCTATCATCCAAATTAAATAGCTGCATTTCGAATCCTTTTATTTAACCCCTTTCATACGTGAGATCTCAGTACACCCATATAGGAATAGATTAATAGAATCATAGTAACTAACAAATCGATCACAATATAGGGCCAATAGTAGAATAATATCAGAACCTGGGTCATACTGATTTCCCACCACATGAAATGGTGCCGTGACTTTCTTTTTATAAATTCAGTTATTTGATTCGTTATTTCTTATATTATGCAATCAATATTATTTTCTATAGAATTTGCCTATAATATGTGTACTATTTATTTATAAGTTTGGGGATCAGATTGGTTACAAAGTATATTATATCTATTGATCTGAAATTACTCCGTGAAATGGCTGAGAATAATATTGACTCTAGTGGTAGTACCAATAATCATGACCATGAAAAAGAAGAGAAGGTTGATGTTCAAGACACTATTGCTGGAAGTATTCGTTTTATGAAGCAATTTTTTGAAAATATCGAATCCAGTGATGAAAAGAAAGATATTTTGCTGAATCATGGAAAAGAAATAGAAGCTATCAGATTATTAGTAAATAAATATGGTGAGTTTGATAGTCAAAAGAAGCAAACACGAAAAGAAGAAAATGATGGTAAAAGTAAGCATGTTCTTAAAAGAAATGAAAAAGAAACTTTAGGTAAAAGAACTGGAGCAATACCGAAAAAGAAAACGGTATATGCCAGTAGTAGTGACAGTGAAGATAGTGAAAAGATTATGAAAAAGAATAATCTAAAGAAAGAAGTAGTCAGTAGTTCTGACGAAAGCGATGATTTTTTTTTCAGCGATACACAAGACTCTGAAGACAGAAATGACACTCGTTACCTAGCAAAGATCCTTAAGAAATTAGATATGAGACCAGTGCCTCAATTTGATCATTTTGATGAAGAGTCAGGTCAAAATCTGCGATCATACTTGATTAAATTTGAAAGTTATTGTAAAGAGAATTTTAAAGGAAAATCGTATCTATGGACGAGTGAGCTAGAAAGACATCTTAAAGGTCAAACTCTCAAAAATTTCAAGCTACTAAGAGATTTTGATGATGATTATGAGGATGTTAAAGTTAAATTGATTAGGTGGTACAAAGATGAAAGGGAGATCAGAAAGGCTCATGCTAAACGCAAGTTCGAGAATGCAAAACCGATACCTAATGAGTCCTATTTCACTTACAGTAGTAGATTGGAGAAACTGTATAAACAGGCTTATCCAAAGCATGATGCTGAACGGAGTTCTACCCTAATTCAAACTTTCAAAAAAGGAGTTTCAAAACAGCTGAGAAGCATCATAAACAAGGAAATAAGAGAATTCGGAATAGAAAGAAAGAAACTGACCTGGACAAGAATACAAAGATGCACTCGATTTTATGATCTCGAAATGATTGATGGAAAAGAAAGAAGTGATTATGAAACAGAAAACGTAGAAGAAATCGTAATCAATTTGAATAATTCAGATTCCATAAATCGATCGCCTAATTACAAAAGAGGACATAGAGAAAAAGAATTCATTAATAATAAACGATTCTATAACAATGCACTACAAACTGTACCAAAGTACCATCAGCAACAGAGATACAGAACCGATCACAATGATTGGAAACGAAAAGCAAATCTTTTTCACTATGAACGAAACTCCTACAATAGCCAATACAAACCTCTCTCATTTGAAACTCCACCCCCTTTAACTAATGCTATGAAGTGTAACTACTGCAAAAGATTTGGACATGATTATAATTCATGTAGAAAGAGACTGAAGCTATGTTTTCTATGTAACCGAGAAGGTCATTTCTACAGAGACTGCGGTAAAAATAGAAAACGGTCTTTCTCTACAGTGCGTAAAAGCGGCACTGACAGGTATAACTCTAACAGATCAAACAGTGTAGACTATCACGATCGTAAGCCAAGCTACAGACAGAATTTAAACTGATAACCTCTGCCATCCAAGAGGTGACGACAGAGGTCGCTAATGAAAATTCCTCTACTCAAGAAAATGATCTGGAAAATAGTGATGAACTCAAAATAATAGAAAACAACATGGTGATGAAAAAGAAATTTCTTTACCTTCCTATTGAAATAGGTAATTGTAAATATGTGGCATTGATAGATAGTGGATCTCGTATGTCTTTAATGAGGAAATCTATTGTAGATAAATTTAAACTTAGTGTTAACAGTAATAATTCAGTCATCTTAGAAGGTTTAGGAAATGAAAATGTACATACTACAAATGGTGATTCTGAAATTAATTTCATTTTATTAGGATTAGATACTAGCTTTAAATTTCAAATATTAAATGATAATGTTATGAAGTATGATATGATTTTAGGACTTGATTTTTTGCGTAAATATAATATGATATTAGATATAGATGAAGGTATTATTAAATTAAAATCACCAAACGATATTACAATATTAGCTTCCTTAGATGCAAATGGCAACACTGTAAATATTCAATACGAAAATATACCTGTATTAGCGACTGAAAATGTATCACTGAAAAGAAACGAAACTATTAAAATGCCTATGTATATTGAGGAAATTGTAGGGTTAGAAAATGTTGATATGTATTATGACGGTGAAATGAATAGAAAAGATATAAATGGAATATCGGGAATTATTAATAACAATGAGAAGTTTGTATGTTTGAAAAATGAAAATTGTAAGAAAGTGAACATACAAGCAAATCAGATCATTGGAAAAATTAGTTCTCTGGTGATATGTGAAAATGAAAATGATATTGAAGATAAATGGTCAATTGAAGAATTGAAAAAGAAAATCACTATTGAAAATGATGACATTTCGAACTTTGACAAAGAGAAAATCTACGAAATGTTACTAAATGTTGAAGGATCTTTAAGCAAAGGAGACTATGACATTGGGAAAGCTGAAGTACCGCCTCACAAAATATGCCTAACAGATAACACGCCCATTTGGCACAAACCACGTGTATTTCCTGAGCCAGTTAACGCTCAGATTGAAAAGCAGTGTGAAGAACTGTTACTGAATGGTATTATAGAACACAGTAATTCAGCTTATTCATCGAGACTGGTACCTGTGTATAAAAAAGGTGATAATTGTTACAGATTATGCGTGGACTATAGGGATTTAAACAAAGTAACTGTCACAGAAAAACATCCTATGCCTAATCTAACTAATTGTCTTTACCAAGCTTTCAATATGAAATATTTCACAAAAATAGATTTAGTTAAAGGATATTATCAAATACCTTTGGACGAAGACAGCAGACAATACACAGCCTTCAGCACAGCAAGAAATCACTACCAATTTACACGCATACCATTTGGAGCAAAGAATTCGGGAATCGCATTTCAGAAAAACATGCAAGGAATTTTTAATGAAATGTCTTCCACAAATATCATCATATACATAGATGACATTTTAATTATGAATGAAAATTTTGATGATCATTTGAAGTTAGTTCATCAAACATTAAATACCCTAGTTAAGTATAACATCAAAGCTAAAGTCAAGAAATGCGAATTTTTCCGTAAGGAAATTAGCTTTCTAGGTCATGTAATAAATGAAAATGGAATAAAGAAATCTGAAGAATACGTGAAAAAAGTAAGAGACTTTCCTAAACCTGAAAATACTACTGAATTGCGGAAATTTTTAGGACTAGTTAATTTCCAACGGAAGTTCATAGCAGACTGTTCTACATATGCTAAACCTCTAACTCAACTTACCGGTCAACCAAAGAAAAAGAAAATCACATGGACAGATGAATTAAGTACAGCGTTCAACAAGCTAAAGGAAGAAATTGAGAGAGAAATTACACTGACGTACCCTGATTATTCTTCAAACGCAAAACCACTTCATTTGTATGTTGATGCTAGCAACACGGGAGCAGGCGCAGGATTATATCAGGAACAGAATGGAGAATATAAAACTATAGGTTACGCTAGTATGACTTTCTCCACCACTCAAATGAACTATAGCGCAACTGATCGTGAACTAACAGCTATTCGCTGGGGATGTCAGGCCTTCAGACCATTCTTGTTTGGAGTCAAATTTGTTATTTTTACTGATCATAAACCGTTAACGTATATGCATAATATGGCTAATCATAATTCTCGCATAACAAGAACTCTACAGGAATTATCTGAATTTGATTTCACCGTACGCTATCAGCCAGGTAAATTGAACGAAGCTGCAGATTATTTATCTCGCCTAAAAGGAGAAACACCTGTGAACGATAATAACTGCAAAACAGGCATTCCAAAGGAACTAAAAGTTTTGGAAAAAGTTGATGGAGGCGGAGACAGTTTATTTACATCAATAATGTTATTATTGAGGGACGTACTCGAAGAAAATGAAATACCTGCAAATGAAAATGAATTGAGAAAATTAGTGATTAATGAAATAATAAATAATCCCAAAAGATATGGAATAAAAATGAATAGAACTGAAAGGAATAAATTAAGAATAGTGCTCAACCCAGGGCAGATTCCACCAGAAGAATCAATTCTAGCAGTATCTTATTTATTTAAAGTAGAAGTGAGAGTTTATCACAATATTGAAACGCCTGTTATTTATCGTGAAAATAATAATAGTGATAACGTGGGTATATTAAATTTACAATGTATCGCTCATGTCCATTATAACCCATTATATAACAGAAGACCTATCGTAAATAAAGAAATAGATAAATATGTAAACTGTATAAGAATGGAAAATGTAATTGAAAATAATGTAATTGAAGAAATAGAAGAGGATTTAAATCTGTTCAGCGAGTTACCTGCGTTACCATGTACTCACACTATGTCTGCTTCACTCATTATAAAGTGCAATGGTAGTACTGTTTGCGCTATGCTGGATACAGGCTCACAAACCACCATTATAGAACAACATGTGTACGACAAACTCAAAAGAGAAGATGACAAACTAACAGAATGTCAGTTCAAAACAGTAACAGGGTTAGGTGGTGGAAAGACGGTAATTAAAGGCATCACTCACCTGACACTTACCTTTGGTGAATTAGTCGCTACTGATGTTCCTGTGATGGTTGTTGATCGGAGTAACTTACCTGCATGTATGCTCTTGGGATTCGATTTCTTCAAGAATTATGGATGTGTACTTAACTTTGATGACCTTACCTTGCAATTGAAGAATGACATCAAAGTGGATATAATCATGAATGAGGATAAACAAAACAAAAATATAATGCTCGGATGCATGGAGTTAGAAAATAAAGAACCTAAAGTGAAACTATTGATAGGAAAAGAAAATATCGTTAAAATGCAAGAGAACGATCATGCAATCCGCATTGTTAAAAATTTAGTCAAAGATAAAATACCTACCAAAGAGTGGAAAGAAAAATCATCTTTTCAATTCAAATCAGTTATAAAACATCTAGAAATATCAGACGACATGTTGGTTAAAAATAGCAATGACAGGAAAATTATAATTGTTTCGTTTCCATTTGCTGTTGAAATTGTTCATAAAATTCATAGCAAATTAGCACATATTGGTCGCCATAAGTTGTTGAATATCATAAAGGAATATTTCTATCACCCTGCTATTGACATGATTAGTAGAGAAATTTGTGCCTCTTGTGAATATTGTCAGATGTACAAAACTAACGTACAACAAATGACGCCACCGACAGTAAGGATTGATGCTAAAACACCGTTCAATCTTGTTGCTATAGATTTGCTACAGTTTGAGAAATCGTCAAGTGGCAATGTTGCACTGCTGGTTGCAGTTGATCATTTTTCCAAATGGGTGGCAGCTGTACCCATAAGAGATAAGACTGCCAGTACAGTAGCCAGGGCACTGGAATGTCAAATATTGCCTAAATTACCACGAGTGCCATCAAATATATTATCGGATAATGGACCAGAATTTAAGGCTCAGCAAACTGAAGATGTTCTGAGTGGGTTTTCCATTAATCACATATTTTCTTCCCCATACAGTCCCCAATGTAACGGTGCCATAGAAAGGGTTAACCGATCGCTGAAAGATTTAATTAAAGCAAAAGTAAAAGATTCAAAACATTGGGATAAAGAAATACCATCTGCAGTAATAATTTACAATAGTACAATGCATTCTCAAATCAATATGTCCCCATCGCAAATGATTCTAACCCAATCCCATAACAGTGATGTGCACATACCCATCACTAGTGATGTGACGAATGCATGGAAGGAGGGGCATCCGAATTTCGCACCTTTCAAGATCAATCAGAAAGTCATCAAGAAAATACAAAGAGTTGGTAATAGAACACACTACAAATTAATGAAAAGATATGAAGGTATTTTCACGGTAACTAAAGTAAATTCAAATGGTCTGTCATACGAAATAGAAAAGGATGGAGTCGTTTTGAAAGCTCATTACAAACAATTAAGACCGTGGAAACAACTACCTGATAACATAAGAAAATACATGCCTGATACAAAAGAAATTGGTGAGACTAGAGAAACTGAATGCACTTCAGATTCAGAAAACGAGTCTGTTGACTACTGTGTACCATCAACAGCTAAATGCATTTCCAGTTCGGAAAAGAGTAGCGACAGTGTTAGTGAGAGCGACATTGGTGAAAACCAACAGAAACTAGTAAAGAAAACTGAAAAGAAAAAACAGCATAAACTGAAGAAGAAAAGACTTAAATTTATTAAAAAGAAAAAGGTAAATGATCGACTTGACGAGGAAAATATTCAAAATAGAAAGGTTAAAATGTCTACTCCGAAAAATGATCACATTGTCAATATTAGTGAATATTTGAAGTTGTGTACGGAAGAAAATATTTTTTCTAGTCTTGAACAAACTCTTAAGGGCCGTACACACGTAGGGTTTTTTAAGTCTTTCCACCAGACTTTTTTCTCCGCTTTTCCACCAGACTTTTGATTCAAAAGTCAATAGCGTCCACACGTGGATTGACTTTTTAATCTCGTTGATTTACTTGTCGTGCAATTAACTACTCATATAGGCGACATAAGCCCTCCTCTATTTTTTTAACTAGGTAACTAACCTAGGTAGTTAGTAACTGTTAATTACCTAGGATAGTTAAAATTACTAATTACCTGGGTTAATTATTTACTAATTATATAGGTTAGTTACTTTTACCTAGATTAATTAATTACTAGAGAACTACCTACCTAGATTACTAAGATTATTTAGTTACTAATAATTATTAACTTAGTATGATAATTTTTATGAAGTTTATTACAATATTTAGTAATAAACTAACCGAGATTATTCTCGCTTCACTTGATTTAATGATTAATCTAATCCACTCAACAAATGTAATTTAGCTATTATATAAAGTTTAGGTAAAAGTATCAATACGTATAGATAGGTACTAGGTACAATATGTATTGCATTATAATAAATAAAATAAAGGTATTAGCTAATAGGTAATATGTTGAAATAAATAAAATAAAGATAGTAATATCTATTTTACTAAAATATACTATACTAAAAAAAGTTAAAAGAAACATTACTAGGTATTATCAATTTTACTGGCAGTCTTTTATAAAAAGGAAAATATGAGAATTCTTTACCTCAAAGGTAAAGAAATGAATGGAGCAAAGTTTGTCATAAAATGAACACCAATCGTGTTATTACAATATATTTTATGAGTTGACAGTAGCTATACGAAGATTTACAAAATTGCACCTCTTGATTGGGGGAAAATAATAGAACATGTAGGTTGTTGAAAAGTCTCGGACTTTCGGTGCAAAATTTAAGTCTCGTGGAAAAAGTGGGAGGAGCTTAGCAAAAAGTCCGGTGGAAAGACTGAAAAAACCCTGCGTGTGTACGGCCCTTAAGTGTTCATGATGAATTATTATCAGCGAGTCAGAGTTTAATTGAAAAACTAAGTACTGATATAACCAGTGATTTAAATAAACTGAATGAAAGATTAGAAACTTCTAAGATATCTCAAGACTCGACCGAATCAATTGAAAGCGTTATTGAACTGCAAGATATGTTCGAAGAAAATATGGATAGTACTACAAAGAGTCGAAATGAAAATAAATTACCAGAAAATGACTTTAGAACAGCAGAGCATAAATCAATAATAGAAGATATGAAAATAATTCTATCAGAAAGTAGAAGAAATATAGAAATAGGATACAAAAGAAGCAGGAACCTAAGAAGAGAAATTCACGAACGAAGACAAAGTTTGTTAGCTGACAATTCAAGTAAATCAAATATGTACAGTGTTACCGAAGAAATGAGTGATTTTGTACCTGCGTTGCTGGAGAATAGGGCCAGTACACCCAGATTACTGAGGTCACACGGCAATGCACAGCACCACCCTAATGTTCAGACACGAACACTGGAGTACAAGAGAAGGAATGTAAAGGAATAAAGTGTGTAGTATATTGTAGTAATTGTAAATATTGTAAATAAAATTAGTTTATAGTAAATAGGATGTTTATTGTAAATAAAATTAGTTTATAGTAAATAAGATATTTATTGGTAAATAAAATTAGTTTAAGTTAAATAAGATTTGTTTACATTAAATAAAGTTAATGTATATTATATATTGAATTTGATTGAATGTATTATTAAATAGGATATAGGTATATTATGTAAGCTATGAAATAAAATATAAAATAAAAATTATAAAAGTTAAAAACCCGAAAAAAAAGTATAAAAATATAAAAACTGAATAAAAACATGCATAAATTATGTAAATCATAAAAAAAAATGTAAATAGATATATTAGATTTAATAGTCAACCTAAAATTTATAGGAAATTAGTTGTAAATTGAATAAAGATGAATTTTTGAATTAAATAAAACTGAGTTCTAGGTAGGTTTACATATGTCCACTACAGGGTCTACCATATACAATGCCCATCCCATCCCAACCCCTCCCCTCCCTTTCCCCCAACCCAACATGTCTCGCTACCAACCAGATGAGACGAGAGATGAGGACTGTGACGCAATGGTGTGAGAGATGAGACACACGGCAAAGGGAGATGGCACTCACTGCACTGGATGAGTGTGAAGAGAATGTGTACAATAACTGATTCACTGGTGTGCACCATATTTTTCGTGCACGCACCATCTCTACAATGCACTGTATCTAACATGAATGCACAATAATGCACACACAATTGCTGCTGACGCAATTTCTACAAAGCGTAATGAGTGATGATAAGAGATGCATCTTATCTACGGTGTACAGTGATTATAATGTACAATTCCTGATGTGCACAAAACTCTGATGTACACGAATATATGAGTGCAAATTTCTACAGTTCATCATCTATAAAAATTAATATATTATATGTACAGTAGCCAAATTATTTTCAACGTTACATTATTTATTAAGTTTGTTTATGAAATATACCGTATGTATCAGTTAGTTATAGAAATTATACAAAGTAGCTATAGTATCTACTAGGCAATATAGTTGCATCAAATAAGTCTTTGTGGTGCAATATCGAATAAAACAGATTTTTTTTCGAAATTATTATTTAAAGTTAAATTTGTATAGTTTTACCTTGTAGGAAAAACTAAGGTGGGGGTAGTGTAAGGGGTCCAAAACTATCCTAGGACTGTTACACTTCCTATAGTTTTGTACTATTTTTATAGTAAACACCTAGTAGGACGAAACTTTAAAAGCCAAATGTATTGAACCGAAAGCTGTTCACTAATAGAATACAGCTGACCAAAGAAGGTTATTAAAAGTCTGATAAACACAGTGCATAGCTCTATCTGTTACGCTGTCATAAATAGGAGTGATATATTAAACCATGTAAGTGTTTATTTGTTATGATCGTTAATCAATTGATTATAGTTTGTTAACATGATTATTTATAGTTAAGTGATAATTTATTTTACATATTTTCTTTATTGCCATTTATTTCATTTGTGTATTTTATATTACAGCTGGTCCCCATTTATCCATACCCCATTTATCCATACCCCATTTATCCCTACCCCTTTTATCCCTATCCCTATTTACCTATATGGTAAATCCCTAATCCTATACGGATATACCCCTTTCCCTATCTTGCCTACCCTTAGTATTCCCATGCCTAATTATCCTCCACCTTCACAAACAAATAATAGTTATTCTTTATTTAGTCATTACCTATCATCCAAATTAAATAGCTGCATTTCGAATCCTTTTATTTAACCCCTTTCATACGTGAGATCTCAGTACACCCATATAGGAATAGATTAATAGAATCATAGTAACTAACAAATCGATCACAATATAGGGCCAATAATAGAATAATATTAGAACCTGGGTTATACTGATTTCCCACCACACTGTAAATAGATATTGTATGAATGTTCTTCACCGTAAGAGTTCATCCCTAGTGGAATATTATTTGTATTGACTGTAAATAGATATTGTATGAATGTTCTTCACCATAAGAGTTCATCCCTAGTGGAATATTATTTGTACTGACTGTAAGTAGATATTGTATGAATGTTCTTCACCGTAAGAGTTCATCCCTAGTGGAATATTATTTGTATTGATTGTAAATAGATATTGTATGAATGTTCTTCACCGTAAGAGTTCATACCTAGTGGAATATTATTTGTATTGACTGTAAATAGATATTGTATGAATGTTCTTCACCGTAAGAGTTCATCCCTAGTGGAATATTATTTAAACTGACTGTAAATAGATATTGTATGAATGTTCTTCACCGTAAGAGTTCATCCCTAGTGAAATATTATTTGTATTGACTGTAAATAGATATTGTATGAATGTTCTTCACCGTAAGAGTTCATCCCTAGTGAAATATTATTTGTATTGACTGTAAATAGATATTGTATGAATGTTCTTCACCGTAAGAGTTCATCCCTAGTGGAATATTATTTGTACTGACTGTAAATAGATATTGTATGAATGTTCTTCACCGTAAGAGTTCATCCCTAGTGGAATATTATTTGTATTGACTGTAAATAGATATTGTATGAATGTTCTTCACCGTAAGAGTTCATCCCTAGTGGAATATTATTTGTATTGACTGTAAATAGATATTGTATGAATGTTCTTCACCGTAAGAGTTCATCCCTAGTGGAATATTATTTGTACTGACTGTAAATAGATATTGTATGAATGTTCTTCACCGTAAGAGTTCATCCCTAGTGGAATATTATTTGTATTGACTGTAAATAGATATTGTATGAATGTTCTTCACCGTAAGAGTTCATCCCTAGTGGAATATTATTTGTACTGACTGTAAATAGATATTGTATGAATGTTCTTCACCGTAAGAGTTCATCCCTAGTGGAATATTATTTGTATTGACTGTAAATAGATATTGTATGAATGTTCTTCACCGTAAGAGTTCATCCCTAGTGGAATATTATTTGTATTGACTGTAAATAGATATTGTATGAATGTTCTTCACCGTAAGAGTTCATCCCTAGTGGAATATTATTTGTACTGACTGTAAATAGATATTGTATGAATGTTCTTCACCGTAAGAGTTCATCCCTAGTGGAATATTATTTGTATTGACTGTAAATAGATATTGTATGAATGTTCTTCACCGTAAGAGTTCATCCCTAGTGGAATATTATTTGTACTGACTGTAAATAGATATTGTATGAATGTTCTTCACCGTAAGAGTTCATCCCTAGTGGAATATTATTTGTATTGACTGTAAATAGATATTGTATGAATGTTCTTCACCGTAAGAGTTCATCCCTAGTGGAATATTATTTGTACTGACTGTAAATAGATATTGTATGAATGTTCTTCACCGTAAGAGTTCATCCCTAGTGGAATATTATTTGTATTGACTGTAAATAGATATTGTGTGAATGTTCTTCACCGTAAGAGTTCATCCCTAGTGGAATATTATTTGTACTGACTGTAAATAGATATTGTATGAATGTTCTTCACCGTAAGAGTTCATCCCTAGTGGAATATTATTTGTATTGACTGTAAATAGATATTGTATGAATGTTCTTCACCGTAAGAGTTCATCCCTAGTGGAATATTATTTGTATTGACTGTAAATAGATATTGTATGAATGTTCTTCACCGTAAGAGTTCATCCCTAGTGGAATATTATTTGTACTGACTGTAAATAGATATTGTATGAATGTTCTTCACCGTAAGAGTTCATCCCTAGTGGAATATTATTTGTATTGACTGTAAATAGATATTGTATGAATGTTCTTCACCGTAAGAGTTCATCCCTAGTGGAATATTATTTGTATGGACTGTAAATAGATATTGTATGAATGTTCTTCACCATAAGAGTTCATCCCTAGTGGAATATTATTTGTACTGACTGTAAGTAGATATTGTATGAATGTTCTTCACCGTAAGAGTTCATCCCTAGTGGAATATTATTTGTATTGATTGTAAATAGATATTGTATGAATGTTCTTCACCGTAAGAGTTCATCCCTAGTGGAATATTATTTGTATTGACTGTAAATAGATATTGTATGAATGTTCTTCACCGTAAGAGTTCATCCCTAGTGGAATATTATTTGTACTGACTGTAAATAGATATTGTATGAATGTTCTTCACCGTAAGAGTTCATCCCTAGTGGAATATTATTTGTATTGACTGTAAATAGATATTGTATGAATGTTCTTCACCGTAAGAGTTCATCCCTAGTGGAATATTATTTGTATTGACTGTAAATAGATATTGTATGAATGTTCTTCACCGTAAGAGTTCATCCCTAGTGGAATATTATTTGTACTGACTGTAAATAGATATTGTATGAATGTTCTTCACCGTAAGAGTTCATCCCTAGTGGAATATTATTTGTATTGACTGTAAATAGATATTGTATGAATGCTCTTCACCGTAAGAGTTCATCCCTAGTGGAATATTATTTGTATTGACTGTAAATAGATATTGTATGAATGTTCTTCACCGTAAGAGTTCATCCCTAGTGGAATATTATTTGTACTGACTGTAAATAGATATTGTATGAATGTTCTTCACCGTAAGAGTTCATCCCTAGTGGAATATTATTTGTATTGACTGTAAATAGATATTGTGTGAATGTTCTTCACCGTAAGAGTTCATCCCTAGTGGAATATTATTTGTATTGACTGTAAATAGATATTGTATGAATGTTCTTCACCGTAAGAGTTCATCCCTAGTGGAATATTATTTGTACTGACTGTAAATAGATATTGTATGAATGTTCTTCACCGTAAGAGTTCATCCCTAGTGGAATATTATTTGTATTGACTGTAAATAGATATTGTATGAATGTTCTTCACCGTAAGAGTTCATCCCTAGTGGAATATTATTTGTACTGACTGTAAATAGATATTGTATGAATGTTCTTCACCGTAAGAGTTCATCCCTAGTGGAATATTATTTGTATTGACTGTAAATAGATATTGTATGAATGTTCTTCACCGTAAGAGTTCATCCCTAGTGGAATATTATTTGTATTGACTGTAAATAGATATTGTATGAATGTTCTTCACCGTAAGAGTTCATCCCTAGTGGAATATTATTTGTATTGACTGTAAATAGATATTGTATGAATGTTCTTCACCGTAAGAGTTCATCCCTAGTGGAATATTATTTGTATTGACTGTAAATAGATATTGTGTGAATGTTCTTCACGGTAAGAGTTCATCCCTAGTGGAATATTATTTGTATTGACTGTAAATAGATATTGTATGAATGTTCTTCACCGTAAGAGTTCATCCCTAGTGGAATATTATTTGTACTGACTGTAAATAGATATTGTATGAATGTTCTTCACCGTAAGAGTTCATCCCTAGTGGAATATTATTTGTATTGACTGTAAATAGATATTGTATGAATGTTCTTCACCGTAAGAGTTCATCCCTAGTGGAATATTATTTGTATTGACTGTAAATAGATATTGTATGAATGTTCTTCACCGTAAGAGTTCATCCCTAGTGGAATATTATTTGTACTGACTGTAAATAGATATTGTATGAATGTTCTTCACCGTAAGAGTTCATCCCTAGTGGAATATTATTTGTATTGACTGTAAATAGATATTGTATGAATGTTCTTCACCGTAAGAGTTCATCCCTAGTGGAATATTATTTGTACTGACTGTAAATAGATATTGTATGAATGTTCTTCACCGTAAGAGTTCATCCCTAGTGGAATATTATTTGTATTGACTGTAAATAGATATTGTATGAATGTTCTTCACCGTAAGAGTTCATCCCTAGTGGAATATTATTTGTACTGACTGTAAATAGATATTGTATGAATGTTCTTCACCGTAAGAGTTCATCCCTAGTGGAATATTATTTGTATTGACTGTAAATAGATATTGTGTGAATGTTCTTCACCGTAAGAGTTCATCCCTAGTGGAATATTATTTGTACTGACTGTAAATAGATATTGTATGAATGTTCTTCACCGTAAGAGTTCATCCCTAGTGGAATATTATTTGTATTGACTGTAAATAGATATTGTATGAATGTTCTTCACCGTAAGAGTTCATCCCTAGTGGAATATTATTTGTATTGACTGTAAATAGATATTGTATGAATGTTCTTCACCGTAAGAGTTCATCCCTAGTGGAATATTATTTGTACTGACTGTAAATAGATATTGTATGAATGTTCTTCACCGTAAGAGTTCATCCCTAGTGGAATATTATTTGTATTGACTGTAAATAGATATTGTATGAATGTTCTTCACCGTAAGAGTTCATCCCTAGTGGAATATTATTTGTATTGACTGTAAATAGATATTGTATGAATGTTCTTCACCATAAGAGTTCATCCCTAGTGGAATATTATTTGTACTGACTGTAAGTAGATATTGTATGAATGTTCTTCACCGTAAGAGTTCATCCCTAGTGGAATATTATTTGTATTGATTGTAAATAGATATTGTATGAATGTTCTTCACCGTAAGAGTTCATCCCTAGTGGAATATTATTTGTATTGACTGTAAATAGATATTGTATGAATGTTCTTCACCGTAAGAGTTCATCCCTAGTGGAATATTATTTGTACTGACTGTAAATAGATATTGTATGAATGTTCTTCACCGTAAGAGTTCATCCCTAGTGGAATATTATTTGTATTGACTGTAAATAGATATTGTGTGAATGTTCTTCACCGTAAGAGTTCATCCCTAGTGGAATATTATTTGTATTGACTGTAAATAGATATTGTATGAATGTTCTTCACCGTAAGAGTTCATCCCTAGTGGAATATTATTTGTACTGACTGTAAATAGATATTGTATGAATGTTCTTCACCGTAAGAGTTCATCCCTAGTGGAATATTATTTGTATTGACTGTAAATAGATATTGTATGAATGTTCTTCACCGTAAGAGTTCATCCCTAGTGGAATATTATTTGTACTGACTGTAAATAGATATTGTATGAATGTTCTTCACCGTAAGAGTTCATCCCTAGTGGAATATTATTTGTATTGACTGTAAATAGATATTGTGTGAATGTTCTTCACCGTAAGAGTTCATCCCTAGTGGAATATTATTTGTATTGACTGTAAATAGATATTGTATGAATGTTCTTCACCGTAAGAGTTCATCCCTAGTGGAATATTATTTGTATTGACTGTAAATAGATATTGTATGAATGTTCTTCACCGTAAGAGTTCATCCCTAGTGGAATATTATTTGTATTGACTGTAAATAGATATTGTATGAATGTTCTTCACCGTAAGAGTTCATCCCTAGTGGAATATTATTTGTATTGACTGTAAATAGATATTGTATGAATGTTCTTCACCGTAAGAGTTCATCCCTAGTGGAATATTATTTGTACTGACTGTAAATAGATATTGTATGAATGTTCTTCACCGTAAGAGTTCATCCCTAGTGGAATATTATTTGTATTGACTGTAAATAGATATTGTATGAATGTTCTTCACCGTAAGAGTTCATCCCTAGTGGAATATTATTTGTATTGACTGTAAATAGATATTGTATGAATGTTCTTCACCGTAAGAGTTCATCCCTAGTGGAATATTATTTGTACTGACTGTAAATAGATATTGTATGAATGTTCTTCACCGTAAGAGTTCATCCCTAGTGGAATATTATTTGTATTGACTGTAAATAGATATTGTATGAATGTTCTTCACCGTAAGAGTTCATCCCTAGTGGAATATTATTTGTACTGACTGTAAATAGATATTGTATGAATGTTCTTCACCGTAAGAGTTCATCCCTAGTGGAATATTATTTGTATTGACTGTAAATAGATATTGTGTGAATGTTCTTCACCGTAAGAGTTCATCCCTAGTGGAATATTATTTGTATTGACTGTAAATAGATATTGTATGAATGTTCTTCACCGTAAGAGTTCATCCCTAGTGGAATATTATTTGTATTGACTGTAAATAGATATTGTATGAATGTTCTTCACCGTAAGAGTTCATCCCTAGTGGAATATTATTTGTATTGACTGTAAATAGATATTGTATGAATGTTCTTCACCGTAAGAGTTCATCCCTAGTGGAATATTATTTGTATTGACTGTAAATAGATATTGTATGAATGTTCTTCACCGTAAGAGTTCATCCCTAGTGGAATATTATTTGTACTGACTGTAAATAGATATTGTATGAATGTTCTTCACCGTAAGAGTTCATCCCTAGTGGAATATTATTTGTATTGACTGTAAATAGATATTGTATGAATGTTCTTCACCGTAAGAGTTCATCCCTAGTGGAATATTATTTGTATTGACTGTAAATAGATATTGTATGAATGTTCTTCACCATAAGAGTTCATCCCTAGTGGAATATTATTTGTATTGACTGTAAATAGATATTGTATGAATGTTCTTCACCGTAAGAGTTCATCCCTAGTGGAATATTATTTGTATTGACTGTAAATAGATATTGTGTGAATGTTCTTCACCGTAAGAGTTCATCCCTAGTGGAATATTATTTGTATTGACTGTAAATAGATATTGTATGAATGTTCTTCACCGTAAGAGTTCATCCCTAGTGGAATATTATTTGTACTGACTGTAAATAGATATTGTATGAATGTTCTTCACCGTAAGAGTTCAT
>CANNZV010005477.1:0-22500 GCA_947561585.1 Caprella mutica
TGTTCAGTCGTCTAGTGTCTTGAAATCAGCTGCAGTATTCTTAATCTCGGCCTAGCTCGTACTCTCCTCAATTGTTTCATCCTGTGACGATCTGATCAGAAGATGCCGGTGGAATTGGAAAAATTTAAGGTATGTCGCCACTATAACTTAGCACAGTTTTATGCGATCTAAATTTCCTCCTTATTCCACATTCAAAGTCAATAATAAAATTAAATTCTTCACTGTATTTAACTATTAAAATCTAAACTTATTTGGGTCCGTGCAGTTATAACTTAGTTTTATAACTGAAATAACTTTAATAATTAAAATTTCACGGATTCTAAATTATTCCTTTCGTTTACAGTGTGGAAGATTGGATTGGGATTGAAGACCCACACCAATACGAACTGCTGTGGGATTCGTGGACTAGTTGCGGGCCTTCGCATTCACAAATCACTTAAATCTATTTATTGAACTTTATAAAAACGGTTTAAAAATTACTGTTTATTATAGTTTTAATATCAAATCTATTATGTGAATTTTCTAATTAGTAAATAAGTATAAAATATACTGCAGCTAGTATATTTTCGTCCCATAATTTACAATACTGTGATTCTTTTCTATGATAGTAAATCATCACAGTGACTATTCTCTGACAGTATATCATCACAGTGATTATTCTCTGACAGTATATCATCACAGTGACTCTTTTCAATGATAGTGACTTATCACAGTGACTCTTTTCTCTGATAGTACATCATCACAGTGACTCTTTCTCTGATAGTACATCATCACAAAGACTCTTTTCTCTGATAGTATATTATCAGTGACTTTTTCATTATTAGATCATTTCAGTGCCTTTTTTCTCCTATAGTATATCTTTACAGTAATTCTTTTTTCTGATATACATTATCACAGTGACTCTTTTCTCTGATAGTACATCATCACAGTGACTCTTTTCTGTGATAGTACATCATCACAGTGACTCTTTTCTGTGACAGTACATCATCACTGTCGCACGTCTTGAGAAAACGGAGTGGGGGGGGGGGGAAATGAAGAGGGTTAGACGTCTTAAATCCCTCTATAGCGAGGGGTATCAGACGTCATAAGACGTGGGACAAACAGCTTTTGGTTAGCTGGGTGACTTTGTTCATGTAGCCACTTTCCTCTATGACTGCTTCTTCCAGTCATTTGTATTTAATTTCCTTTTGACGTCAGCGATATGACCTTTGGTTCCGAAGCAGAGATTAAACACCTAAATTATTTATTTGTTTAAATAAGCTTTGCGGGGCTCTATCTTGAAGCTGTCTGGCGAATGGAAGAGGTATTTCTTCATGAAACTACTTTCCAGTCATTTGTATTTATTTTCTCTTTGACATAAGCGATATGGTATTTGGATCCGAAGATGTCAATACCACTAGGCTACTTATTAATTTTTCATTTTATTGTTATAACTTAAAGCTGTATGGTTTCTTTATTTTTTTATATATCTTAACTTGATAGATATTGAAGACCGTGATATTTTTAAATAACTAGAAACTTTATGCCTTTTTTTTTGTTTATAAATACATTTAAAAGTTAAGTATTTATCCCTAAAATCAGTTCGTATCAATACCCTTTTTTGGTAGGAGTGTTAATCAATATTCATTTATAGTGAATAATAAGCCATAAGAAAGAAATTTTTCAAAATATTAATCAATTCTAAATTTTAATAGGATTTCGAGGAAAACGTCATACCAACGTAGGTTCAACCTAGTACCCACGTTGAAATACCATGTAGTCATGTTGAAAACAGGTGGGGCCCACGTAGATTTAATATGGCTACCCAATATTGTCACCACACAGAACCAGTTTCCAAATTCCCACATGGTTTTCCCACCTCTTCTCAGGTGGGCGTACCACGTAGTACCCACATGGGGCCAATCATTGTGGTTGCTTGGGTAGCTGTAGTCTAAACTGTAGAATATATAGCCAAGGAAGAGGTAGTTTAGACGACAGGTAGAGTACTCCATACTACAAAATCCTCCCTACTTTGTAGTATAGACTACTTTTGTAATAATTGTAATCGATTAGAGATATATTAACTTACTTAGAAGAGCACTTCATTTACAGTAAACATTACTCCATTTTCATAAAATAAAGTTGAATTGAAAGTGTTCTCTAATGTAAATAAAGTGGTATCAAATGTAAATGAAGTTCTATCTATTGCAAATGAAGTGCTATCTAATGTAAATGAAGTGTTAATCAATGTTATTGAAAAGTTAATCATTGTATATTAAGAGTTGTTTAATGTAAATCAATTACTTTCTTTCATTTACATCAACTAGGCATTAAAAAGCGGTTTAATGTCATTTAACAGCTGTCTAATGGGTTTCCGGAGGAAAAAATCCCCCAGATAACATATTTGAGCCCTATTTTTCTATTAATAGTTACATATTCCTAGTTTTAATCTTGGACCATAAGTCTCAAGCTAAATGCCTAATAAGAAACATCAAATTTATGAGATGTATTGTCACTGTAGCTGTGAACTCGTAACAGTGTAAATGATAAAGAAGAGGTAATATTTGAATTAGTTAAATTTTGGTTTATGTTTGTTTATGTTCAATAATTTTTGTTGTTAAAATCAGTTTATTGCTGCATTGTTTATTGAAGTCGTAATACACATTAACTGAATGGAATCGTTGAACATTTCTGTGCCTTATTTGTCTATTGATAGTTATACTGTATATCGCTAGTTTTAATCATTTACCATCACTCTATAGTTCAATAATTTGCTAGTTTCGTTCTACTTTGTATATATGATATACTTTAATAATATGTATAATACATATATTATGTTATATGTAATAGAAGTCTTTTGTAATAAAACAATAATTTCAGGAATTTTGTTTGCTGGTAACACTCCTCTGAAGAATCGAAAATATCAAGATTTTTTTATGAGATTGCGCAATGTTGTAGAAAAATATGACGAATATAGTTCATTTATAAGCTATACTAAGGCCATAACAACAATTTAAACTTTCAGTTTTGTACAGCCTATTTACAATTTTTTGATTTTGTATCGTTAGTTTGCTACAGCCTAGAAATTTTATATTTGTTTATTCAAACTGTCGTAATTTGATATTATAAGTACATGCTTTTCTTTCTGACTGTCTTTATCTCCTTTTTGTAGGTATTTTTGGAAAAAACGAATGAAAATATTTATCACATATTTTCATTTTTGACTTGAGAATATTATTTTTCGGGGGATTTTTCCTAGACACAGAAAGTATATATCTTCAAATTTGCCAGTACCGATACCACTGCCGATACCCCAAAAAAATGCCGATACTGGAGCACATCCCTAAATTAGGGTATGCAGGCATTGCATTAATAAATGCACATTACTTTATACAAAATGAGAGTGGAGGTTGTGCCTCTAGAACCCCGTTTCCCAACCCTGGGTTTGCGACCCCAAGTGGGGTCGCCAAGCGCTTTTCATGGGGTCGCCAGCATCCAAATAAAAATTCAATAATATGACAGAACCACTGAGTGTACACTGTGTTGCATCTGAAATATCATTTTTAAATTACGAATTAAGAACACTTTAAATGCGTCAAATGCCATTATAGTTTTATCACTTTAATGGGAAACCATGCATTTTTATGATTATTAAAAATTTATTGTCATATCGTGTGAGACCCATCTTCTGATGTCCTTCAAGTTGTTGTAAATGACCCCCTCCAGCCTGAAGTTAGAACGTAGCACGGTTCATAACATTCTAGCAAATTTTCTTGAAATTCTCCTGCATATATCCTTTAGTGAAGCTTTGAACACATCCTCAATGGGATCTAGATTATCCCTTCAAACTCGAAATTTTGTAGCGGCCCAGAAGAGAAAGTGAAAAGGGATGAGATCTGGATTGTGCTTGCAAGGGATTTCCGTTATTCTGCAAATTAGTTGCCTTATAAACTTTTCATTGAAAAATTTAAAAGCTGCATATATTCAATGTGGTGGATCACCGTCTTGATTTCACCAAAGTGTGAAATTAGTTTTATAATTGTGCAGTATGGGCCAAATAATGTCGTGAAGCAATCTGAAGTATGAAGCACCAATAACAGATGAAAGGAATGTACCTATCGTTTGATTGCATATATTCCAAAGATTTTCATTTATCTGCACTCAGTCGTTTTTTCGATGTGGTTTTTGATGGAGGGAAAAAAAGCTTATCTCCAGTCCAAACTATTCTATATATAATTTTGGATGCTTTCTGCAAAATCCACTGATAAAACTACATTTTCTATGCTTTGTGGACATCAGTTATTGGTTGAACTGAAGTGGAACGATAAAAACTGAAACGAAGTCCATATCCTATTTAAACAACTTCAATTATCGTTATATCGGTTCCTCTGGTGGGGTGATTGGGGTGATGAAAGAGAAGAGAACTCATTGAATACGAAAGATAATAAGAATATATATTACAGAGATATTTGGCATTCCCGTTAATTGGGAGAAAAGATCCATCCTCTCCCTAAAATCCGGCTCAGAGTCCTCGGAAAGTGAGTCGAGATCCTCTGAGAGGGGTTTGCCACCTGACATCTGAAAGCTCCTCCTCCTCCGGGTCACGATCAGGGTCCATAGACCCAAGAGACTGCGAATCTTCAGACAAATTGCCTAAGAGGTCAGATTCGGGTCTGCCAGACAAGCTCTCAATGTCGTCGATCATCTGCTCCACCTGTGGTGATGGCGGTGGTAGAGCCAATCTGTCCAATGAGTTGCCAAGCTCTTTAGGAATGATGGAACTAGAAGCAGCTTCATCCTCTTCAGAGTCATCCATCTCATCCTCCTGCAGTATGCTTTCCAAGAATTCATCAAATTCTGACTCCTTTTCAACATCTTTATTCGGAAAGTACTTGTTGCATTTCTGAGGTTCACTTCCCGCCAGTGCCTCCAGTTTTTTTAATGTTCTTGCCGAAGATATTCATATCAAATCTGTTCCAAGATTATAATATCTGTCGGCTGTGGCCATTGAATGGCACATATTTGTTGCAAGTTCCTGCCTCTCCTCCGGACTTAAACCCACCTCGCGAGATTTAGTGACAATCGATTTCCTAACGTATCTTGGAGTCAGTTTAGGAAATCCTTCCTCAGCCATGCCCCCTCTGTTGAATCCTGTATTAACCGCTCATGATGTCGAGGATACCTGCAGCATTGCTGCTCTTCTTGGAAGATTAATGGAATTTTGGGGCATGGTTGGGAAGAGTGGATCATCCGGTTTGATTTCAGAAGAGAAGAGTGGGCGATAGTATATGACGAATAATTCCAAGAAGCAGCTTTACATCTGTGTCGAATGTAAAAAAACATTTGTATGCTTTAGCTTGTCTTGTGAATTGAAACTTGCAGGATATATGTTGCCTCCTCATCTTCTTCATTGTCGCTGTGGAATCTTCGGGCTGGATTATATTCTGACACCCAAACCGTAGCTAATTCCTTGGTTCTTCTTCCTGAAGAAACTGTTGAGAGAAATAAGAAAGATTATTGAAGTATACATCAATGCCAGTAAATATGAATCAAATATAGTTGTAAACCACCCCTCAAACTTACTGGTAAGAAGAACCATGATTAAATTCCGTAAGTCTACGGCTGACTTTGAACATGGATGGAATTCGAAGATGTAAATCTTGTATTTTTTCGTTCCATCTTCAATAGTCATGATGATTTGCTCTTCATTGTTATCAAAGGGGTCATTTTGGAGGCATTCTTCGAACCTCTTCATTGGACAATACCCGCCTTCTTTGAAGATGAATGAGAGCTTCTTCCATACCTAAGCATACATGCAATTTTTGAATGACAGAATTAGGCCAAATTGTGGGGTGTTTTCATTATATAAATTCAATCTCTCGTTCTGCATAATATATTCTGTTTCAATGTTGGCCAAACTTCGTTGAACTGACTCTATAATTGCTTCGAAGTTCGTAAGTTGAACTTCTACTTGCTCTAATTCCATCAAATTCTTGGCGTTTAAAGCCAAGAATGATCCGAAGTCAACTTTTAGTGTTCTTAGGTATTGGCTTTTTGTTGATGACAACAAATTATGCCCTGTTTCACAGATAAATATTGCACACACTTCATTTATTTGATTATAAATATGACCAGAGATCAATTTGTCCCCTCACCCGAATGGATCTTTGGCTATGTACAGCAAAATAATGATCGTAAACCTTTTGAAACATCTTTCAGCTGCCTCTATCTTTCTGCCATAAACTTTATTTAGGTACCGTTTGAAAGAATTGCAAAGAGCCATCACGTCAGGATGTTTGCACTGAAATGAATCTGAATTGTAGATGTCGTTTGTTAATGATTTGTACCTCGCTCTTTGTTTTGAAGAACCTATTTGAGAATAACATATAAATAATGCTGTGAACTCTCTCGTACTTATCCGAAGAAATGGTACTGCCACAGTCCTCCAGCATCAATGTTGCTAGACGCAACTGGAATAGGCCGTCATGAGAACAGGGAGGAGACAACGGTGTCTTGTTCAACCGGGATAGGCAGTCATGGGAACAGGAAGAGACAATGGTGTCTTGTTTAACCGGGACAGGCGGTCATGGGAACAGGGAGTCTTTTTCCTACCGGGATGTGATCTGGAGGAGGTAATTTAACCCCTGAAAAATCTCTGATGGTACCCCTTAAGAAAAGTTTTGGTTTCACGAAGGGGCATGCAATGGGTTACATCCCGGTTGAAATTTACATAGGAATAGCATTGTATAGTATAAAGTCCGGGTTTAGGTCATGAGCCCCCCTGTTTTTGAATCCTTATTTACCTATACTATTTAATCCTTATTGACACTTTTGTAGTTCATTACTGAATAGACATAAAATATATGTATATCGGGGGGCGTGCCGCCCCCCGAACCACCCTGCCAGGTCATTAAACAATCATGAAGTGTGCAGTACAACAAACTAGCGGATACAACAAACTACATTAGCAACTCTCAGTTATTCCTATCTAAGTAATTCTTCATTTGTTTAACTAGGTAAATAAGGATTAAAAAAATAGGGAGTGGGGAGGCTTATGACCTAGGGGGGCTCGTGACCGGGGGGGCACTTGACCGTACCCCATAAAGTCCATGTTCCCTTTTCCCGGTTTGAAAAATATACTCTAGGTTCAGTTAATAAATTTATTACATCTTAAGAGACACTATCCCGGTGCTCTTATCATGTACGAACTAAAAATTCTGAGCCTCAGAATACCTAATTCTTTATTAAACTCCAAACTCATTAATTGATAAATTAATTATACTAATTCGACGTTGCTGAACACGATGCAATGATCAGTTGTGCTCCAGGCACATTTTTACAGATTTATCCTAATAGTGTCTGAAAAGTAATTAAATATAATATATAGAAAAAAATGCTCTCGACGTGATTCAATAGGTCTTTTTCAGTTTATTCAATCGTTTTCATATAAAATGAAAAAAACGTCTCACAAGCTCTTGGATGAGCTGTGCGAACGAAACCCTGCTTGAAATGCTTCAGAGTGTCTGTCTTCTATATCAAGTGATAATATGAGCTCGTGATTATAAAGGTTTCTGAATACATCATTTTTTTTTATATTATCCACCCGTAGTTCACCGGGAGCGACCAGAATTGATTACTCCTCCAGAGCACCGAGATAACCATAATTAACATTGTTTAAATGTGAAATGACACCATTTTAGTATTTAAACGCTTATTGTCACAATCCTTGAAATTATCTTATCAAATTATTTAACTTGAAATATACTTTCATAATGTTGTAAATAAATCAATATATATTTCCCGCTCATGACGTCACGCACCACCGGTCTTTTCTGCAACGCTATTGGTCTGTTTAAAATAAGAGATTGGTTTACTCCTCTAATTAGTGTCGTCAAAGATAATATCTTAGATTATATGTAGAATACAAAATTGAACCACAAACGCGATCTTGTACACTTAATTAATAATCAAGTTATTAGTTCTCTGATCCCTATCAGTAGAGAATATTTACATTTCTAACGACTTCACACATTAAGACTATAAAGATTATCCTTCTGTGAATTTGAAGGGTTCATTTTTGTTTGGTGTGACGTATGCTACTGATCGCTTCTGATTGGTTGTTATTATTCTTGAATGTGCCCTATCAAGTTGAGTCTATCTGATATTGTCTTTGAAGTTTGGTATCAGTTTGTTACAACACTATTTGGGTGGTCAGTCTCTCTCTTCCCGTTAACTGCATATAAATAACTTTAATACTGGTTATTGTGATAATAACTTGATACTGTCAGTAATATTGGGATAGTTATTCTTAGTGCCCTAATCTGTATTACACTTTTGGTTCTATCCCCGTAGGTTCGTTTCAACGATTTAGGTACATATGAGATTCCTTATTGTGATTTACTTTGTCTCTCTATAGTTACTATCTTCAAGGGATAATGAAACGCAACTCAATACAACACTTATATTCACTATGAAGTTATTAGAGTTACAGAATGTTTGACAATTTAGTACGCACAGAGTAACGACATACAGGGTACAGTCGAATCTTACTAATTACTAACTCCCTATGAAGGGAACATACCCCTTTTATAAGGACAATTTCACCAAGTTTTTAGGTGCGGGGAATTTGGAAATCGGAAGAGAAATTGTGTCGAGGTTGTTTTTAACTAAAATCAAATATTACAAAAAATGTATTTACTAATTTCGAGCTCTCACGTCTTTCTCATAACTGTCAAACAGACCCCTTAAACTTATTCAGTTTACGATCATCTTCTTATTCCTTTCTAATTTCTAGCTAGTTTTTGTGGTCCTTTTAGGAGTTGTTCTTTTATATAATAAATATGCATGTGTGCTTAAGGCAAAAACAGATATCTAATTTAGTCAAGGTTTCAACAGATGGCTAATCGTTTTACAGATATAAAATACCTATGCAGTATAATCAAAGACAATATAAGATAGACGTTCAACTCCGTGTTATAAAATACAGAGTATGTTTTTTAACTTCTAGCCAATCAACGTTAAGGTATACCTACAACTTAGTGTCGTCTAAGACAATATCCTACCTATATAGGTTTATACTCGCATGGTATACCTAGTTATGACTATTCTCCGAATAGAAGGTAGATTATATTCAAAATACTAAATTGAACCACATATGCGATCTTGTAAACTTAATTAATAATAAAAGTAATTAGTTCTCTGATCCCTAATCATTAGAGAATATTTATATATCTAATGACTTCACACGTTAAGACTAAAGATTATCCTTCTGTGAATTTCAGGGGGGGGGGTCGTACGTTAATTATTGTTTGGTGTGACGTATGCTACTGATCGCTTCTGATTGGTTGTTATTAATTTTGCATGTGCCCTATCAAGTTGAGAGTCTATCTTATATTGTCTTTGGTATAATCATGAAATACAATAATAATATTTAAGTATATGTTTTAAGTTGATTAAATTAATTACTGTAACTCCTCAAAGTAAAATACAAATGAAATATTAAACTTTTCGTTTTTACTAGACCAATATACCTTTAACAAACTTATAATATTTTTAGTTTCAAAATCTTTCAAGAGCTTCAGCCAATGACGTTTCCGGTCATCCCAGCAAGAGAGAGTACAATCTAACACAAAATAAGATGACGCTCAATTCCATGTTTAAAATACAGAGCATGTTTGCACTGACGTCAGAAGTCTCACGCAGCTTCTAGCCAATCAAAAGTAATGTATACCTACATAGGTTTATACTGGCTTGGTATACCTAGTTATGACTATTCTTCGTTGAAAAGTGGTAGATTTGGATCTTTTTTGGAATTAGGGCACATTGAATAAATAAGAATAAACAGATACAGGTATCATACTAAGTTGAGGATTAGTACGAATACAATAAAAAAATATAAAAATTAATTATTTTTTGGATAAAAGTCTGCAATGTCTTTAAACAGTTGCATAACCAAATCTTGATTTTTATTACGCCGCCTCCATAAGAATTCACACATATATGAATCTATATGAGAACGAGCAGTTCCACACTCTCTTTTCTTTTATTCCTCATTTTTGCCTTGCCCCAAAGAGACTCAATACTGTTTGTGTGAGCACCTTTATCCGGGTCTTTGAAATTCTCTGAACTGTTAAATGCTTGTAATTTTGTGACAAAGATTGTATTCCACTGTATGATCTCCACATGTCAGAAATACAATTCACATAAAAAAATGACTTTCTAGAAATACATAGTACTAAACCATAACACTATCATGCTTTCAGCATTTAATATTTTGTTGGCATTTCTGATTGCACATTGCGAACAAAAAAGCTACTTGTTCAGTATCAGTATGGAGCACGTTAACTTGTGAATTATTAACGAGTAAAATGTTGATACGTCCCTTCATTGAATTAATGCCTTCTGATCAATAAATTCTTATTTGCTTTATTCAACTGAAGTTACTGATTATCTTCTAATTTTTTACATATTTATATAAAATAATTTGAAATCTTGATTTTACCCTAGATTTTGCAATTTTTTTCATTACCCTAAACTCTACCCTAGGAGGGGTCTGATCACCCTAGACTAGGGTAATTACCCTAGGAGTGGAAGCACTGTTTGAAGTTCGTAAGTTGAACTTCTACTTGCTCTAATTCCATCAAATTCTTGGCGTTTAAAGCCAAGAATGATCCGAAGTCAACTTTTAGTGTTCTTAGGTATTGGCTTTTTGTTGATAACAAAATTATGCCCTGTTTCACTGATAAGTATTGCACACACTTCATTCATTTGATTATAAATATGACCAGAGGTCAATTTGTCCCCTCGCCCGAATGGACCTTTGGCCATGTACAGCATAATAATTATGGTCTTAAACCTTTTGAAACATCTTTCAGCTGCCTCTATCTTTCTGCCATAAACTGTATTTAAGTACAGTTAGAAAGAATTGCAAAAAGCTATCACGTCAGGATGTTTGGACTGAAATGAATCTGAATTGTATATGTCGTTCGTTCTTTTCATTAAGGACGTGTGATACGTATTCTTCTTTTAGCTAGGATTTTGCTTTTCTTGTATAGTACCACTTGTACTCCTTCTGACTTCTTCTCTGCTCGTTTCCCTTAGATCTTCTACTGCATCTTCCTCTTCTCGATCCAGAAGTTCTGGTTGCAGTAAGTATTTGCGCTTATTTTTTACACCATCAATTTGGATTTGTTGCTTAAAATCTCTAAATTCCTCCGATTGCATGCCGTCGCCCCTCCTATCTGCGTGGAGGGGATATCTATATAGATGCTCCTTTATCCTTTTCTTCAAGATGATTGACTCACATGAATCATAACAGCATTTAACCATGTAACGGGACAGTGAAGTCTCTCCCGGCATCAGATGAGACGTTGATGTTGTAACATCTGCTGCTTCCGCCATTTGTATCATATCAATATCCACTCCAGCTTCGTCTTCCCTACTCTCCTCCTCTTGAGGATTATCATCCCTTTGTGGGTTGTTTCTCAGAAATGCTGCCATCATGGTCTTGTGGTGATCTCCTAACTTTGTGTTCAAATCACCTTTAACCATATGATTTTGAGATGGTGGGAGATTTATCTTCTCCTTCAACTTCAAAAGATCGTGCAACAGCACTAACTCCATCAAGGAATGGCCACAGCAATAAAGGGGGCACTTGTTGAGAAAAAAGATCTAAGAATAAAATGAATAAGGATAAAAAGAATAAGTCACCTTTTAAATTACTATTTAATTGCCGCATGATTAATTCACAAGGGAATTCATTTAATAGTTGTGGGCTATTTAGAGGTTTGAATGATGAAGGGGCAGCCAGGAGTAAGAGGTCTTCCAAGACAATTTGGTGAACTGCGCCTTCAAGAATGAAAAGAATAGTTACTAATATACAAGAATAAAGAATATATTAAATCAGTATAAAGAATAAGAATTACCTATATAATAAACAATTAACGGCCCAGATCGTAGCCAATTAGGGAGAGACCTTTAGGGTGGATCAAAAGCTGGGCGTGAACCTAGCCTCCCATCTGGTAATCGCCGGAAGCTACAGAATACAAGATAATATGCCGGTGACCAAAAAGAATAGTGTTCGGATGTCGCATTAAGGGCCGTTTATATCATAATATAAATCATTTAATCAGTTTATTGTCCACGATTGGACCCAATTGATGAATTACCATGTTGGCATCATATGGCAAGTCTGATTATGGCATTTAAGGTATGCACTTCCAGTACCGGGACATAGCGACCCGTTATTTGGCTTAGCCACTCATTATTAAAAGGGAATTAGGAGGGAATTTGAGAGGGGGAAATGGGAGAAGGTTTTAAAAGAGTAGTTTATAAAACCATAGGGAAAAGATTTAGAGTATTCAGGAAAGGAATGAGTGCATTGAATATGATTGGTTTATATATACAATGCATAAACAAGTATTTAGAGCATCCACATTGTGTGATGGATTGTGAAGAACTGCTAGGAACTTGACCTCGATAAATATTGTCAGGTCATGTTCCAATATTTTATGATTTTAATTTATAAATTTAATCTCTTAAAAACTATTATAATTGGTCACCGGTAATATTATTAAACACTTGTGGTTGGTTCATCAAGATCGTCCTCCTCCTCTCCCTCTCTTTCATCATTTCTGTTTCTCATCTGTCTATTTTCTGGCTTCTTCTTCCACCTCAGACTTCTCGGATTTCGCTTACTTCGCAGTGCGTGCAGGTGAGCGGGATCAGAGGCCTTCCTCCCGGCCTCCGCTACAAAACTTTTCTTATTTCAATGAATTTGAACCTCAATTTCATATAGTCAATGTTGAGTTGACAAAAATTTATATTTCGTGCAGCTGTTTGCCGTTTGGTTTCCTCCATCGTGAGGGTCGTCTGTCCCAACGGTCCCCTTAGGGCCTCTGTTTCAAATTCATACTCTTTATCTTGTACCGCAGGAACATCTTCAAATGATGGGAACTGTTGTTTGAGTCTGTTGAAAAAGAGTTCCTTCTTTTCTTTTGTCTTAGACTTCGCGATGAGATTTAGGTAATAACGTTTCAAGCTCTTACGAGCTTCCTTATTAGACGAATAACATTTTTTCGTAGCAAGTTTGGAGACTCTCTCCTTCCTGTCCCCATTCCTTGGACCCCTACCTTCTTTCCATGTTCCTCCATCTTTTGTTTATATATCTCTCTTCGCTCCTTCAACCTCATTCGATTCTCCGCTAGGCAAAATCCTTATTAACCTAGTTAAACAAATGAAGAACTACTTCGATAGAAATAACTGAGAATTGCTAATGTAGTTTGTTGTATCCGCTAGTTGTTTGTTGTACTGCACACAACATGATTGTTTAATGACCTGGCGGGGGGGGGGGGGGGGGGTTCGGGGGCGGCACCCCCCTGATATACATATATTTTATGTCTAATCAATAATGAACTACAAAAGTGTCAATAAGGATTAAATAATTAGGTAAATAAGAATTTGAAAACAGGGGGGCTCGTGACCGGGGGGGGGGGGGGGCAGTGACCTACACCCCCATTTTTTATTTCATCACAGTAAATAGTTAAAACTTATTTAACCCTAAAAATCCTTTTTGCAATCAAACTGACTTTTAGAAATTTTAGTAAAAATGATCTTTAGTTTAAATTATACCTTATTAAATCGGTGTTACAATTTTATTTATAGGTGTTAGTTTTTTGTATAAAATGAGCATAAAAGACCTGATATTCATTTTATAGTTCTCTACTTAATTTATGAAGCACTGTTGCTGTTTGATCTAAGATACCCAAATGACTGCATATAAGAAGACTCCGCCCCCTTCTCCTTGGTTGTTGGCCGACCAATCAGAAAAAAGTCTGCGCTAGTGCCATATTTCAGAATACACAATATCCATTCTACACTGTTTCGATAGTAACCTGGGCGGTGGAGACATTAACTCAAATAACATATACGCTGTTTACGCTTTTATAGAAACAATATCTTTATTTACTCTATCTTCAAAAACTTATGCGTTATAAATGTAATTTTAATAACCTATATCAAAAAAATATATTCAAAGAATAATATACATTAAGAATTGTATTTAATAAAAAATAGGAATAAATACCTTAACCTTATAACACGATATCCTAAAAATAATATCTTAAAAAATATTATCGTTAATCGTAACTATTTTTATAACCATATTCATTAATAACAGTATTTAAAAATTTACTACTGTTTAGCTACTATGTATGTATTTAACTAAATATAAATGTTAGATTTATTTAAGTATAATTCTAATTTGATAAGATAATTACTAGGGTTGTGACAATATGCGTTTTGAATCATATACCTTAAGAATATACGAAAATTCAATCAGTCTATAAGCCCTAATGAAACTGAAGTTCACGAGAAACTCCAGCTTAGTTTTGAATGGATTCAAAATCCTGGTGAATTGTCATCTTGATTCTTTAGAATTTTTTGATAATGGTTGTTGTTTCAGCCATATTAGAGTTGCTGATTACAACAAATTTCTATCCAATCTTAGTAATCATGCCTCCTAAAATTGTTTAAAAAAAATTAGAACTACTTTCTGCTGCATTCGTACCAAAAACCATATAAAATAGACGCTCAACTTGATGGGGCACATGCAAGAATAATAACAACAACCAATCAGAAACGATATGTGCATTCAGTAGCATACGTCTCAGCAAACAATGACAAACCGTACAAACAAACGAACCATATTAACAGAGGGACGGCACAGTATATAGAACTATAGAAGTAACAACATCTCTACGGGCTGGCAAAATGGCTCAAACGCTAGAGCTGTAGATGACGTCATAGAATCAGGACGACGCGTAAAGGCATTGAAACAAAATGTGTTCGATACGAGTAAATCACTTGTAAACTGAATGCAACAGTTACATGATTATGAGTATACAATAACTATTGTATTTGTATTATTGTTTAAAGTATTTCAAAAGATTTAGATCAATCGTACCCGATTTTCCATAATGCGTGAATGTTACTTAGTAATCATTTGATTTCTATCTTATTTATAAAACATTTATGTGACGTACGTGCTATTTAAACTTGTTATAGACCAATTCTTAATGCAACTCTGCAATTCATGGAGTTTTGACACAAAAGCAATAACAAATTATAGGGTCATTTTGTAGATATGATCAAATTTAGCGACAGCAGTTTTAAATGGCTTCCCAAAAATACTGTCGGTTATTCATATTAAAGGTGCAGTAAACTTACCCCCAAAAATGACTTTTTTTCATTCAAAATGTTATTAGGTAGTAATTAGTTATATACCTACGGAAGTTCATTCGTCTTAAATATAACCAACATCGGAAAAAATATATATAATTAATATGGTTGTAAATCCAGACCAAACCGCGGGAGGGCGCCACGAGTGACGATTTGTCTAATAATAGTTCAGTTCTTTATCGTATTCGTTAACGATTATGACTAAATTCTTAGAAAAATAGTTCAATATTATTCGTAGCTAGGTACATTATAATCTATCATTCATTTGTTTACAATTAGCATCAGCTGATTTGTATTTCAAACTTACTCCTGCAGATGGCGCTTAATTTAGGAATTAATTAAATTAATTTTTTTAATAGGACTTTAAAAAATTATATAAAAACATTTTCTTCCATTATTAATGTCCCTTTATCGATTGATCAACATAGGAGAAAAAGTTTGTTCAAAGGTTTACCACCCCTTTAAGCTAGTGAGTGCTCATAATAGATAATTATGATATTAGTTAGTTAGATACCTCGACAGAATATCGAAAGGAAAATAAAAACAAGAGACTACGAAGATAGAGAAATGGCTCCATGAATAATGTCACCACCACCAGTGGTGACAATGCTCATGAATGCAAAAAAGCTACTCCGTGTATACAGTCAGATACAACTACAACTGTATTGAAAGGGTCACAGTTCTCGTTGTAGTGCACTCACGGATGGAAGAGGAAAATGAAGCACATTCTTAGACCTATCAATATAACAGCATAGCCTAGCACTAAC
Source organism: Caprella mutica (assembly GCA_947561585.1). Taxonomy (NCBI): domain Eukaryota; kingdom Metazoa; phylum Arthropoda; class Malacostraca; order Amphipoda; family Caprellidae; genus Caprella; species Caprella mutica. Next base: position 15,984 of record CANNZV010005477.1, read on the forward strand.
CGCCATAACAGCAAGTGAAGTATAAAATGATAAACATGGTAAAAAATATATAATACACAATCAAAATTATGAAGAAAATAGAATAATTTCAGCTAACAACAAAAAAGGGTAATGAAATCAATTCTCATCTTTAGGGTTCACTTTAATTCGTATAGTTTTTGCATTTTTTTTTGCTGATGCCAGGTGCTGCCTTCATTTTCCTTAAAGTTCTCATAACAGTTTCAGAACATGGAAGTGGCAGGATTGTAGAGAGGAATTTGTAGCTTCGAATAGAAGTTCCTATCATTATGTTAGCTGCCAGGAATATTTGAAATCTACTATACCTCAACTTCTTCATCTTGTGCCGCAACAGTTGCATCCTATTAAACTCTGTTAAATATTTGCCTAGCAAATAACTATTCTCTGCACAAAAATCATCTTAATTGAGTTTGCGGTAACTTGGCATCTTTCGCTTCCGCTTCACTGAAAGTCCGACTTGAGTTGGTCTGGACTTTTTTATCCGGGTTGACCTCTTCACTAGTTTGATGGGTAATTTAGATGATACTAAGGACCGAGCTGCAGAAGAGTCACCACACAGGAGTTTCAATTTCAACCCACTGTAAAAGAACATATTTTAGTCATTAAACGATTTGAGAGAAAAAAATTTCACCATGAAAATGGTCGCAGCGGCCATGGTCACGGTGAAAAGTTTCCAAAATCGGGCACTTTACCATGAAAATTGGCTCCGCGAGCATTTCTCAGTGAAAAAAAAAAATTGAATTTTTTTTTTCACCATCGTGGTGGTGCCCTGGGAGGCCCCCTGAGCAATGCCTAGTCAAGGGAAAACGATTTGAGAGAAAAAAAATGTCACCATGAAAATGGTCGCAGCGGCCTTGGTCACGGTGAAAAGTTTCCAAAATCGGGCACTTTACCATGAAAATTGGCTCCGCGGGCATTTCTCAGTGAAAAAAAATTTGAGATTTTTTTCACCGTGAAAAATGCCTTCCGCGGCATTTCTGAAGTCATTTTCATGGTGAATGAAAAATTGAGACCAAATACCGAAGACTTTTTTCCCGATATTAATGGGAACAAGTCCGATGCCTGGATGAAGACCCAAAACATTGTAGGGATGAGTCGCAATCCGGAAAAATGGAAACTGTAAAAAGTTAACAGACGGGTACAGGGCTACTTTGGGTACCCATGACGATCAGTTTTGGGCTTGAGAAGCAATTCGTTTGCCTATCAGTAAGGTTTTTGTCGGGATAGATGGGAGTTTCTCATACCGCTCCTTCTCGACAAACACACCCAACTCTGAGGTTGCGATGGATATTGTTGGTTTGAATGCCGAGAGCGAAGCTATATCTCTCGGCGTCTGAGGCTCAGGGCAGTTGAACACAGTCTCATCTGCCCGACAGACTCGCACGCACAAAATTTGGCTTACACCAGTGACTGGGAAAACTCTGTACAAGAAAGTTGATTGCACTCTCAGAGCGAGGCATCACCCAAGCTTGTTCCAAGAGAACTGTGACAAAACGACGGCTAGAGGACGCGCAGCTCGTCTGTGTCGCCTTCAAAGCTGATCACACTCATTTGCAATGGATAAAGGATGAGGCTCTCATATCCGAAGCGCAGCACAGCAGCGCTAGCAAGCTTCATTGCGCGCAAGTGCTTGCTGCTGCTGCTGCCTAGGAAGAGAGCTCTCTCGAACACATTGAACGGGGTTGATACGAGGGTCGGCGGCGGCGGCGGCAGTGTGTTGTTTACACAACCACTACTGCTTGCTACCACCACCATCGTAGCTCTCTGTAACCAAAGCTCCCTGGTTGATCCTGCCAGTAGTCATATGCTTGTCTCAAAGATTAAGCCATGCATGTCTAAGTCCAAGCTGTGTCTTGACACGGCGAGACCGCGGACGGCTCATTAAATCAGTCGTTGTCCAAATGGGCCAGTACTAATTACTTGGATAACTGTGGTAATTCCAGAGCTAATACATGCAACTTATACCCTGATGCTTCTCGTTCGCGCGTTGCTGACGGGTGCTTTTATTAGACCAAACCGCTGGGGCTCTCTTCACGGAGAGCCTGATTTGCTATGTGGTGACTCTGGATAACCTTTTGATGACAAGCGCACGTACCTCTCGTAGGACGGCGCTGCCACTTTCGAGTGTCTGCCTTATCAGCTGTCAACCGCTCGCTATACGCGACCGATGGCTTTGACGGGTAACGGGGAATCAGGGTTCGATTCCGGAGAGGCAGCCTGAGAGACGGCTACCACGTCCAAGGACGGCAGCAGGCACGCAAATTACCCAATCCCAGCACATCCTGGGGGAGGTAGTGACGAAACATAACGAAGCGTGCGCCCTTCACGGGTCTCGCTATCGGAATGAGCACTTTTCTAAACACCCTGTTGAGAACCTACTGAAGGGCAAGTCTGGTGCCAGCAGCCGCGGTAATTCCAGCTTCAGTAGCATATATTAAAGTTGCTGCGGTTAAAAGGCTCGTAGTTGAATGTCTGTTCCGAAGTGCGGCAGGTGGACGTTGGATTTGTTGTTGGCTCCTTCGCGGTGTCCAGCTCACGCTCCCGTCCGTTAACATCCTCCGCACTCGCGTACAAAAGGGCGTCGACCGAGAGTTCGCTCTCGCAGACGCCACAGTCACCCTGAGTAAATCAGAGTGCTCAAAGCAGTCGTAAAGGGCCTAGCCCTGTTAACACACGGAGCGTGGCTTCGTGCCCGCTCTAAGAGGACAGACTTGGTTTTGCATGGTATGTCGGAATACGACGTCGGGCGCTGGCTAATGGTCGTAGCAGTGGTATAAGCCAGCCTCGACGTAATGATTAAAAGGGCTTGTCGAGGGCATTGGTATTGCGAAGCGAGAGGTGAAATTCTATGACCTTCGCAAGACCTCCTGAAGCGAAAGCGTCTGCCAAGGATGTTTTCATTAATCATGAACGAAAGTTAGAGGATCGAAGGCGATCAGATACCGCCCTAGTTCTAACCCTAAACGATGCCAACCATCAATTCGTCGAGCACCCTTCTTGACGGGCTCGACGGGCGGCTCCTATCTTACGGGAAACCAGAGTCTCTGGGTTCCGGGGGGAGTCTGGTTGCAAAGCTGAAACTTAAAGGAATTGACGGAAAGGCACCACCAGGCGTGGAGCCTGCGGCTTAATTTGACTCAACACGGGCAATCTCACCAGGCCAGGACTCTAGAATGATTGACAGATTGAGAGCTCTTTCTCGATTTAGTGGATGGTGGTGCATGGCCGTTCTTAGTTGGTGGAGTGATCTGTCTGGTTAATTCCGATAACGAACGAGACTCTCCCCTGCTAACTAGTCGGTTGGATCTTGAAATGTGAGTTAGCAGCTTCAGGGATCTCTCCTTGCGTGGTGGTACTTGCGTTCCGGCTTGCTGTGCTTGTCGCGGCCTGTCGTGCGTGATGTGCTCTGCGTGTAGGGTCTCCCTTGGCTGCCCTCCTAGTCCGCCGGCCTTTTAAGGTCTTGAAGAATTCTTCTTAGAGGGATCAACGGCTCTGAAGCCGTCAGAGACTGAGAGCAATAACAGGTCTGTGATGCCCTTAGATGTTCTGGGCCGCACGCGCGCTACAATGCTGGGCACAACAGGTGTTTCTTCCTGCTCCGAGAGGAGCGGGCAACCCTCTGAAAGCCCTTCTTGTCTCTCTCTTTCTGCGTAGTTTCACCTCGTGTGTGCTTCGTAGAGGAGAGCAGCGTGCTTGGGCCTGGGGCTTGCAATTATTCCCCACAAACGAGGAATGCCTAGTAGCGGTGGGTCACTGAGCCCGCCGTGACTGAGTCCCTGCCCTTTGTACACACCGCCCGTCGCTACTACCGATTGGGTGTTCCAGTGAGAGCCTTGGACTGGCAGAGCCGCCCCTCAAAGGCGGTATCATGACTGAAAGAGGTCCGAACTGGTGCACTTAGAGGAAGTAAAAGTCGTAACAAGGTTTCCGTAGGTGAACCTGCGGAAGGATCATTATCGAATCAAAACACAACAAAGTGTCTCTCTCTCACTCACTCACTCTCTTTCACTAGAGAGGGAGAGAAAGAGACGATAGACACGTTGATGAAGGTGGTTATATTCGTGGCCGTGGTCTCTCGAGTCCGGACGAATACAAATAAACAGTGCTCAGTGAATATGAATTTACGTATCTAAAGTACATCTTGAGAGTCTCTTTAGCGAGAGCACTCTCTTACGATCAAACCAATATAACAACTCTGAGCGGTGGATCACTTGGTCTGTGGAAGCTATGAAGACCATAGCGAGCTGTGAGAAGTGCTGTTAGCCGTTGCTGGTAAACAGTTCTCCTATGTCGAATGCATATTGCGCCCCGTCAAAAAAGTTTGGCCGCCTGTAGCCAAAGCTCGACTCCGTAAGTCTTGCGAGATTAGTTCCATCTCTCGCAGTTACAGACGATAAGGAGCGGTTAGTAACTCGTGCCTCACGAAAGTTGACGGGGCACTTCTGTTCGAGTGTGGTGAAAAGCATTCCCCTAAGCGGAGAATTGCTAAACAAATCCGAGGTAACATCAGTTACCTCTCTGACTAATCTGCTCGTGACCGAGTGCCTCTGTGTTTACGCACATTGCAGGCCAGTGGTTCGTGGCTATCATCACAGGCCAGGGCTCGATAAGTCTTCTCAACTCTCTCTGTAGAGAAGAAGACGTAAGAGCGCAAGTGCCTGCAAGCAATGAGGTCTTAGTTTACGCTCTATACGTGCTCGCGCAATATCTTTGTGTGTGTCTATCGTGTGTGTGTGTGGCTATGCCTTTATGAGCTGAGTAAGACAATTCTTTGTCGCTCTCTCTTGGATTAATACTCTGAGAGAAGATGCAGTGACTCTCCGTCTAACTCGTTTGAAGCTCGTGAAGGTGATTGTGCACACTCCACGCGAGATGGCCTTTTGCGTGTGCGCGCGTGTATTGTTGCGTAGACTATAATGAACAGTCTTCATCTTGCACACAACAAAACTCACCACCTCGAATCAGGAGGGATTACCCGCTAAACTTAAGCATATCAGTAAGCGGAGGAAAAGAAACCAACAGGGATTTCCTTAGTAGTGGCGAACGAAACGGAATGAGCCCAGCGCATAACCTCCCGGGCCACTTGGCCTGAGGCGGAATGTTGCGTACGGATGCACGGCGCTTACCCTACGACCACGCACTGCTAAGTCAGCCACGAATGGTTCTATGCCGTTAATTCGGTGAGACTCCATGGAGGGTGTTAGACCCGTGTGAGTGCGTGTTAGAAGTCGCTATGGGCATTGCTGTCATCCTGAGAGTCGCGTTGTTTGAACATGCAGCGCTAAGCAGGTCGTAGACTCGATCTAAGGCTAAATATATCCACAGAACCGATAGTGAACAAGTACCGTGAGGGAAAGTTGAAAAGCACTCCGTAACGGAGAGTCAAAAGACCGTGAAACCGCTCAGAGTATAAGCCAATGGCGTCTGGACGGCCCTGTGCTGACACCTCGTGTGTATCCGGACTGCGGACAGGGCGTGCTCGATTCACCCGGTGGCCTCTTCTTCTCAGAGAATTCACATCATCTCTGTGGGAGGCTTCCTGCGTGTGGTCGTCACTCTCCTGTCTGTGCACAGTCCAAGCAGTACCTTGATGGCCCACCGAGCTCGTTGCGAGGTCACCCGAATGGTGGAGCGTATGAGTTGTCAGCACCGTGACTTGAGCATAGCGTCTCTTGTCTCGTGCAACCTGCTGTCACGCGCTCCCTTCATGTGCTCCGAGATACTCGGGTGCATGGAGGTCACCACCTAACTCTGGTATGATCCTCCTGCGACGTAGCTGTTGATAGCAGGGAGGCGGCAATCCTTCACTCGGAGGTGCGCAAAGCGGTTTGTCTTGGCCTCTTTGTAGGAGGCGAGCTCCGCGGTCCTCCCTCTTCTCTAGGTGATATGTCCGACTCTATCGGTCACGTCTCGAAACACGGGCCAAGGAGTATAGCATGTGTGCAAGTCTAAGGGTCCCACAAAACCCGCAGGCAAAGTGAAAGCAAGTGATGGTGGCGAGGCGCATTCATGCGCTTCGTCAGATCCAAGTCTTATTTGGCCGGCTCGCAAGAGCTGCTGGGCTGATGGACTGACAGTGTTAAGGTGCTCTGTTGTCTCGCAAGCCCCGGGCTCGCAATAGACACTCACTTGTGTGTGTCTTGCGAGCACCGTGGAGCATGCATGCTATGACCCGAAAGATAGTGAACTATGCCTGGCGAGAGTGAAGCCCCAGGAAACTGGGGTGGAGGCTCGTAGCCGTTGTGACGTGCAAATCCATGGTAGCAGTTGGGCATAGGGGCGAAAGACCAATCGAACTATCTAGTAGCTGGTTCCATCCGAAGTTTCTCTCAGGATAGCTGTAGACAGGCAATGAAAATAAGGTACAAAGAGTTTCATCCGGTAAAGCGAATGACTAGAGGCTACGCGGGGACGCAATGTCCTCGACCTATTCTCAAACTTTAAATGGGTGAGCGCTCCCGCATTCCTAATCGATGCGGTGGGTTATCACACAAAGCTC